>PVJA010001109.1:68785-136844 GCA_004027025.1 Myocastor coypus | reverse complement strand
GTGTCTATGGGCGTTTGGTCTGGAGACTCCAAGGTGGTTCTTCTACAGAGGTTCCTGACTCTTGTGTTGGGGCTCTGGCTGCTAGCTTTTGTGAATCCTGGCGGATGTGGTCTGTAGGTGGAGGTGGAGCTTTGGGATTGAGTAGTCCTGGTAGGCTCGTGGACCGGAACGGTTGCCAAACGGGCTATTTGATGGGTTCTGTGCTGGAGCTTGGGCTGGAGGGGTTCAAAAAAAAGGGGGAGGCGGCGGGGAAGGGAAGGCAGGCCAAGGATCCTGACCCAGCCGGCATAGGGGCTCAGCTCCCACCGGTGCGATTTGGGTCTGGGCTGGAACAGGAAGTTAGTAGCGGGAACGCAGAGGCGGGGCAGAGGGGCGCAGGGAGCTTACCCGCGGCGGGCGTGCAGGCTCAGCTCCCAGCGGTGCGATTTGGGTCTGGGCTGGAACAGGAAGTTAGTCGCGGGAACGCAGAGGCGGGGCAGAGGGGCGCAGGGAGCTTACCCGTGGCGGGCGCACAGGCTCAGCTCCCAGCGGTGCCTCATCTTTTTTTTCTGAGAAATAAAAAAGTCTAAAATCTTTTCTGAGCCTGTGATTCTTTTTCTCAATATGGGAAGTGTTGTTGTTGTTGTTGTTGTTGTTGTTGTTTCCAGAACCAGAGATTGAACTCAGGCCCTTGCACTTGCCAGGGAAGCACTTACTCTACTGAGCTATCTCCGCAGCCCCCAGCAGTGGTTTTCTTGAGCTCTCCATGCACATACCCTTTCTGAATTATCCAGAGAGCAGGTTCAGTCCTGTAAGCCCTTTCAGCCCATGAGAAACACAGCCCTTCATCCACCCTCATCCACCCTCATCCATTAGAAGAGCAGTGCACCTACAGAGCGCTGCCCCACTATCTGAGCCTCCAGCTCCCTATGAGCACTCTGGCTGCTGAGCGCAGCACCACCGTATGGACTGCTTTTCCCCCAGCTGCCTGCCACAGAGTTGACTGAAATGGTTAACTGCAGCTGCACCAGAAACTAACAGCACCTAAAGTGGCCCAGCTGCCCCCAGAAGCTGCCAATATTCAAATTCACATGTAAAATGAAAAGGTTAGAAATACAAGGAAAAATAGTAAATTGAACTTCATATAAGTATGTTAAACCTGGTTTGGAGAGCCTTAATGGTTATGGACAGACTGACTCTCCCCAGAGACAGCTAATTTCTCCGAAAAGGTAGACCACTATTCACTTTTCATATGGAACTCAACTCCCAGGTACTTTATTTAATTAAGTGATCCAAAACATAATGTTCACACAAGTAACTGCAAGTGAATGTTTCTAATAACTATATTTTTAATCATCTCAACTAGAAGCAGCTAAGGTATGCCTGGATCACTGAATGGGCAGAAGGGCACATCCAGAGCAAAGACTTCATTATGCAGCTTTAAATAATAATCAAGCTGTAAAAAATTTATTATATAATTCCAACTGTATAACATTCTGGAAAAAGTAAAATACAATGATGAAGAAATGTCAAGTGTCTTCCAGATTATGGGGAAAGGAGAGAAGGCTGAACAGCTAATGCACAGAAAAATATTTTAGCATGACAAAATTATTCCGTATTGTACTATAACAGTGAATTCCCATAGTGTGTGTCAAGACCCATAGAATTTGATAGCACAAAAAGATGTCTCTTAAGTAAGGTATATTAAATAATATAAATCACTTCAAAGTTTGTGGGACACCAAGATGGAATGCAGAAGGAGAAAAATTAATCTAACTTTATTACAAATATATGGGGAAAAGACCAACAAAGGAGGCAGAGGGGAAGATATTAACCTCAGGAATGTGGTAAAAGGTAAAGCCTGTAGAATCAAGCGCTGTACTCTAGTTAATGAAGTTGTTTACCATAGAGTCTAGATTAACACTTTTGATATTGCTTTATATGTGTACTATATTTGAACAAGTATATAAATGGGTCCCAGTGAGTGTTGGAGTGAGAGGTAACAAGCCAGCTAAAAGTGATGGATTGAAAATGTCCTTCACTTGAGGAATGAATGAAAAAGATGTGGTATTTCTACATAATGGAGTACTACTCAGCTAAGAAGAAAGACGAATTCGAATCCTTTATAGGTAATTGGATGCAACTAGAGGTTATACTCATAAGTGAAATAAATCAGACCCACATATGCAAATATTGTATGGTCTCCCTAGTGTAAGAACCTAAAAGAGTAAATAAAATGTGAAAGGCACAACAGATATAATAAAATGGAAAGAAACTGAACTTGAGGTTTAAATAATAAAGATGAGAGAAAGAAAAAAAGGAAGGAGGGGAAAACAAGCAAATATATATACAGCATGGCTGAGATGGTTGCACTCATAATTTCCATCAGTCTTTTTGAAAATAGCAGTTACTGTTTAGAATTTCCCCCTTGACTAACTCTGTATGCTGATACATGCAGTCTGAGAAACTATATTGAGGGCAGCAATGTGTAATACAAAACCCATGGTTGAATATGCCTCTCATCTTGGTCTTCTACATGTGCACTGATCTTAATGTCTCATCAATTTCTATACTCTCTTTAGAATAAATTCAAAGAAAGACAAGAAAACAATTAAGATTTTTTGAAACCAAACACCAACATTCAATTATTTCCCCAATCTTATACAACTATATCTGTTCATCTGAGCAACAGATTTCATGATAAAAATGGATAATGTAACAGGCATTGTTAATTAGCTATTCCTGCTTTAAAAATCTGTAACATATGCATTATTGTATATGACCCTGCTTCCTGTCTTTTTTCTATTTGTTTTTGCTTCTGTTGTTACTCTTCAAAATGCAACACAATTTTTTTAAAAGCTGGATTGACCCATCTGGGGGTGAAATCACGTTGGACATATCAGTACCATTACCCCCTGCAAACTGGAAAACTAGAGGAGTTGATAACATAGTCTATGTCACATCATAGTTCCGTCTATGACGTAGGGTGCTTCCGAACCACAAAGGCATATTTTGTAGGTCACAGTTTTAAGATGAAGGCCCGAGGGCCCTGGAGGGTGACTGATGCAGGTCTCAGAGCCCAAACGTAACAAATCTGTACTCTGATGGCCAAAGGCAGAAGCATGCCACCCCCCAAGAAGAGCCCGAGGCCCTCTCTTCCAAATTCCTCCTGTCTCCCAGTGCTCAGTTTAGTGGACGGTACCGACAACGCTGAGAGAGGTGCTGCTCACGGGCTTCACTGACCCATCCCCCAATCTTCTCTGGAAAGACCTTCACTAGCACAATGAGAAGCAACTGTTTGCCAGTGCTCCGGGCGGGTCTCAAGTTGCTCAAAATGACACCCAGAACTAGCCATCCAAAAGGAACTCTAGAAAGGTGTGTGTGTGTGTGTGTGTGTGTGTGTGTGTGTGTGTGTGGTGGATTTATAAGCTAGGTGAGGCTTATAAGGCATGACATCCCAGTAGCAATGAACACACCACCCCCAGTACTCAGACTTTTCTCTTCACCACCCTCCCCGTCTCTCTCCGCCTTCCATTTGTCTTTCCACGATCACGCCTTTGAGATCCTCTATTTCGATTCTTTCCATCCTCATCCATGAAAATGGAAGCATAGGCAGCAGGGGTCTCCAGGGTTCTCTAACCACTATCGATGAGGGAGCCAGCACCAGCACTGTGGGCTGCGGTTCCGCCGTTCGTCCCCTGCAGGGTAATGCTCAGGCTGCAGAGTGCGCATAGATCGTACGTTGTAAAAGAAACAAGCTTTGGGCCTGTTCTCCCCACCACCAAACGTTTTGCAACACCCTCGTTAGGTATAGGAGAGAAGACTGGAGCGAAATTTTCTGGGTTCTGTTTTGTATTCACTTTAATAAAAATTGGCCATTGTCTCCGTTTCGTAAGGTTTTATGTGACAGGTGCTACATATTCTTCTGAGCATAAAGGTCCTCCCCAAAGAAGAAGGCAGGGGTTAGAATCCACTAATATTAAGCTGTTTAAAAATGAGCAGCCAGCACAGAGGACTTTTCAACTTGGCCCAAAATCAAAGAAACCAATTGACTGATGCTCTTATCTCCTTTTAAAAAAAAAAAAAAAAAAAAAAAAATTCATTATGTAATGAGGGAAAAATAACCTCAAATTTTCCTGGCCCTCACCCTTCCTGCCTCTCTTTGCTTTCTTTATAGTTCAGCAAAGACAGTCCAAAAAATTGGCTCCTAAAAATGTCTTCAGAAAAAGAGCCTGGCTGCGAACGAGGTGGCGCGCTTTGCTTCCTGCATACTCTGGAGTTTCTGCGTGGTAAAATTCACATTTCTTACAAATGGGCACTGGATGTAATGTAATGTTTGCATCCTTATTTCAATTTAGAAGAAAGGGGAAAACAGCAAACAGATAGCAATCTGTCTTGATCATTCTCCTTGCTTTGCCTGCTCAGGAATAATTACAATAATTCACGATTACCCCTTAAGTCAGCTTTTGTCAGTGGCACTCCCCTTTTCTCTGCTCCATGTGCTCATAATAAGTTTTCTTTCCAAGGTCTTACATACAGTTGGGGCCCTATTCTATCCTATGTTTTTCTCCAGCTCACTTTCCAGTTTTGTTCTCTTACTGCCTCTTTCCTTTCCTACCGTCTCCCTCTCCTCTCTCCCCCTATCTGCCTCTCTCTCTCTCTCTCTCTCTCTCTCTCTCTCTCTCTCTCTCTCTCTCTCTCTCTCTCTCAGACTCTCCAGGTCTTGCAAAGGTTTTGTTTTTCAAAAATACTCTGAGGTGTTCTGCTCAGAGCTGTCAAAGGGAAACAGTCATCTACAGAACCTCTATCTTCAAAATATGAAGATATTTCACCTCACCAGAAGCACAGGAGGAGACAGAGAGCACCTTCTTCTCTGCCCCAAAAATGTGCCATCAGATAATCCAGTTGGCGTTACCGTTCTGTAATGTTTGCATCCTTATTCCAATTTAGAGAAAAGGGGAGAACAGCAAACAGATGGCAATCTCAACAGCCTAAACCTATATACCTCATAGGTGACCAGGACCGACGGCTCCTAGCACTTGATTGTAAATGAGGACCTGTACACTGTGTACTTAAATGTTTAAAATGCGCCAATCACACTAACAAAATGTTAAGCAGAACAGTGTCTGTCTTACCCTGCTAAATATACTCTCACAAAAGTAAAATTTAAAAATTGCACATAAAGCAGAGGTTTTAAGTAACTAAAAATCAAAAAATCATTCGAGACTAATGATAACTCTTATTGCTCTATCCTGTATTCTGATTATGGGTTCAGAATGATTTTTAGTTGAGGCATAAAGAGACACAGGATTCATAATTACTTATTTTTTTCAAACTTTCTAGCACTTTCTTTTGAGGGGGAATTTGCTGTTGTAGTAACTGAGATTTTCGCAGGTTTCATGTTCTATTGACAGTGATAAGACCAAAATAAAATAGAAGGGTATGAAAGTTTACAACATTATATTTCTAACAAATATATAATCTCAAAAAAATGACTGCAATATCTGCTCCAAAAACTTACTTGTTCCAAGCCATTCAAAAATGCTATTTTGAAATTAACAAACAGAAATGCAAACTATAACATAAGGGACCAAAGCTTAAATCACATTAGAGAAAGTTGGGTTTTATTTTTAATTTAAATATTACAAATAAACTTACTGTTTAAAACTTATTAAACAATAAGCTTATTTTTAATTTTATTAAATAATAAACATTGCTTAAAAACAAACTTATTTCAAATTCAGTGTCCATCTAGTCACCAATGAATCATGATGTCCAGACGTACACATACACGCTAAGAGTATTTTTGTTTAAAATTGCAAAATATTCTTCAACTATTAAAAGCAACTGTTGCAAATATTTGTAAATACCACTAAAGCCACATTAAACCTGAAGAGGAGCAAGAAATTGACACTGAGTATCGTTGTAAACTGAGGTTTCACTAAACAAGAGCCAGTTGCATTCTTGCTATCTGAGAAAAGGAATTGGCGATCAGTCAAAGTATGTTTGACATTCAGGTAGGCGCTGTTCCCACTCAGATCCTCCCTCTCAGCTAAGCGGCATCCTCAGTGTCCCTCAAAACACTATGCATAGACCTAGAAGAAGAGTTGTAAAGTAAGAGCTCCCTGGAGCCAGCCGGGAGAGCAAAAGTTGGCATCACATCTCACGCCCAAGGCGGAGCAGAAGATCAAAAAGGACAGAGACATTGGTGTATACCCTGTCAATTTTACTATCTTATTCTTTGCCTACCTAGTCAAAGACTAAGAGCAATATTGTATGACTGATATCGCTCCAGAAATTAAAAAGAAAGAACAAAGCTTGGGAAAGACCATGGTACTATAAGAAAGAGAAATACACAAATTATATGGAAGAATTCTTGACACAATGCAGTTACTAGAGTTAATAAGAATATAGTGTATTGTTAAAAATAGCTATGAATAGATTTAATTGTCTTCACCACTCACTTCCCCAAAAAGTATGTGAAGTAAGTGTATCCACTAATTAGCCTAAGTAACCATTCCACAATATACGGATAGTCCAAAGTAACATGTTATATAAATTAAATACATATAATCTGATCATGTGCAAAAAAATTAAAATTACATACATACAAGGCATTTCTGTTAACAAGAGAGAGATTCTAAGAATTAAAAATATGACAGTAAAAATTTTGAATTTGGAAAGTGTTGGATAGTAATATTGGGAAAATATCCCAGAAGTTGGAACAAAGAGGAGAAAAAAACATGGTAAGACGTCTTTCTAGAAAAGAAAATAGGGGAAAATACAGAACAATAATAAAAATTAATGTGAAATTCCATAACTGAAAACTGCAAGTTTCCTACTAGAAGGTATCAGTAAATAAGCCATGGAGTGCATGAAAATATAACCCATAAAAAATTTCTTCATGTGACTTTGCTGATTGGTAGAGACAAAGAGCTTGAGGATATTCTTTTAAAATTTACCTACAACAGTTGCACCAATATCATTAAAATTTCTACTAACAGTATTGGTAGCTAGAGAACAAGATCCAAAGATATGTCAGACATTGTTGGCAGGCTTGAATTTCATACCTAGCCAAACTGTCAGTCAAGCTCATGGATGAAATAAAGATACGTTAGGCATTCAGTATTCCCCAAAGATAGCTTTCCCAGTTACCTTTCTCAGGAAGCTACAGTATGATCTGCTCAACCACTTAAGAAAGAAATAGACATATGATTCAGGTAGAAAAGACCTAACACAGGAGACATAAGGAATCCTCAAAGTGATGTCCCAGGAAACAAATTTAGTCATAAAAATCATCTTAACTACAAGAGGTGAAAGATTCCTCTCTGGGTGTCAAGAAGAAAAGGAAAATGCTAGAACACTAGCACATATGAATACATTCACAGACCCTCCCATGGTTCCAGAGTAAAAACTTGAACATAATGACAGGTACAAAGAAGCTTCAGCAAATAAAAAAGTAGCACACGTTAATTCCAAGAAAAAATAAAAGCTATTTTTAAGGAAGAAAAATTTGGCTCACATACTATGTGGCTCATCTATATTAGTTACATAGTGATATGGTCAACACTGAAGAATGACTTTCCCAAAAGCTGGAGAAAATCATATTAGAGAGGAATGGGAGTAGTAATTTATTCATGCCTGCATGTGTATATAAAACAATATATCACTAATAAAATTGGAAATAATATGATACTAGGTTGGAAAGAAAAAAGAAATGAATAAAACTGTTGAAAGCATTATCTCAAGAATATACGAATTGAAAGTAAAGAAAATTTTAACAAAGTAACACTATTCTTTCATCACATACTTAATATTTTTGTTATCATTTTGAACTATGTACTTTTTTGGTAAAATTTAATTTAAAAGCAAGTTGTGTGGAAAAGATTTGTAAAACGTATTTGTGACTGATTGTAAAGCAATTCTAGGAGAGTAGCAGGATGCCTTGAGCAGGAATGAAGAGCTAAATTGGTTCTCAACATGTAATTCCCACTTTTGATCCAAGGTCATGGTTTCTAAGGCTAGCCAGTGCGACTGCGTTTGTTCTCCTCCCACTACGTTGCTATAAGCACAGATCTTGATGCTAAGCAAACAAAGAGTTGGATGGAATGGATGCTGTGGCTTGACAGAGTGAATGTGATTAAATAAAAGAATGGAAAGAGAATCAAAAACATATGCGGGGTTTAAAATAGCTAAACATAACTTTAAGTAATCTAAAAGAGAATCATGGTAACAAGAGAAAAGCAAGGGAAATATGGTAGGAACACAGGATTGGTTTTATCTTAGTTACCCTTCTCTCGTTGCTGGGACAGATACTCAACACCCAACATGAAGGAAGGAAAGGTTTATTAGCTCACAGTTACTGGAGGTTTAGTCCATATTTGGCTGGCCCAAGGCTGAGTGGATCAGGGCAGAGAGCATCCAGTTCATGGTGGCAGACAAGCAACAGTCACAACAGAGGCAACCGACCAACTAGGGCAATAGAGAGCAACAGAGATAGCCTGTTGCTCTATCTCTCTTATATTACATTTAGGTTCTCTGCCTCAGGATATCCACCTCAAACCACAGCCATAATCCCAGTGGTACTAAAATCCATAATCCTAGCAGTACTAAAACACATAATCCCAGTGGATCATGAGTTAGTCTCAAACTCTAGAAGTCCCTGCCCCATGACTGAGTGAAGCTTTGGGGGGACAACTAGACACAAACCATAACAGGTTTCGATGGGATAAAAAGATAGTTGGGCTGCTGGATGGGATGGAATAGAAGAGCAGGTCATTGATGAGCGTGGACACATGAGACTGACTGTGGACATGCTACTGCTATTGGTGACACTGAGGTTGTGTGACATGGCAGTGTGGCTGAGAAGAGGCTGAGGACACAACAAAGAGGAGAGCTCAAGGAAACAAAGGAACAGAGATCATTTGGGGGTGTGGTTAGCAGCCATAGTCATAAGGAGGGAAAATAAGCCAAAGGTTCCACACCCCAAATGTGGAATTCCACCGCACTTCTTTTGCTGCAGGACTGCAGGGTGCAGATGAAGATGAAATGAGGGATCACAAAGCCTTCCCCCAGCCCAGGGTGAGTAGTCACACACCAGATTCCTAGCTGTGAATTCTGTCGCTTTCCAGCACACACTGCATTTCAAGTACCTTGCTTTGGAAAGAATGGGATTCTGGGAATAAATGGCGTGGCACCTGGCTGTTCATTAACACTTTCAATACTTAAAGACCACAAATGAGTTTTAGTATGAATTTCTTATGCTTTGGGAATTAAAAACTTCACCCTGTGAAAAAAATAAAAATTGTTCCATACCCTGATTTATTTGATAAAAGTAATAAATTCAATTGAATCAAACTTATGCTGCCAATTATATCAAAATCTTGGAAGAATTTGATAATCCGCTGGGATATTCATAGAGCCTGTTAGTTTGAATAGGTATTTTAACATTGAGCCTATACTATTTCTGAAGTCTATTTGAAGGGTTTTCAAATTATTTTTCTAAAGAACCTATATTATATAACTAAAATTCTTTTAAACCTTTCATTGATTTTTACTTTTTCATATATCTATATTTTATTTCCTCAACAAGAACAGGAAGTGTTTCTATTTTTTAAGAGAATACAAAATAGTAAAAAAAAATTAAATGACACAGAATTTCACTAAAAGTAATAGCAATTCAACATTGGTCGTTATATTGCATAATGTCTTCAACTACTTGTTTAGATTAGCAGATATAAGCATGCAAAATTGTTTTAAAAAAAAACTTATAAAAACTAAAAAGAATAAAAACATATTTAAGCATTAACTACTCCTTTTAGTAGACCAGTAGAAATCAGCAGTATAATTATCTAAGCTATTCTGTATATATACATAAATATAGATTTCTCCCTTCTTCCTGTCTTTTGTCCTTTTCCTCATCCCAGTTGTTCCTTCCCTTGAAATAGATTTCTTCCCTTTCACAGTATCGATTGTATCTTGCAGATTTTTACACTTTCAGGTTCTTGCATTAGCAAGACAATAGGATCTTCGCACACGCCGATCTGATTTACTTCACCTATGACTATAATCTCTAGTTGCACCCTTTTACCAATAAAAGCCTAAAGTTCATCTTTTCTTTTCCCCCAGGAATTGAACTCATGATCTTGCACTATTTTTTTCCACATAGCTGAGTGATGCTCCATTTTGTAAAAATATCACATCTTTTTTATCCATTCCTCAGTAGATGGGCATTTTGGTTGTTTCCAAGATTTAGCCTTAATAGGTAGAAATCTTGAAGACAAAGAGATAGGTAAAGAGTTTGTAAACAAAACTCAAAATGCATAGGAAATACTTCAAAGAATCAACAGCTGGAATCTCATCTTTCTGAAAAGTTTGTGTACATCAAAAGAAATTACTGGGGCTGGCAGGATAGCTCAGAGGACTAAACCACCTACTTAGGCAAGCACAGGAGCCACAGTTCCATCCCAGACAGCACTTGAGGTGCCAACCCCAACCCCAGCATAGGCTGAGCTGGCCAGAGTCTGGGCATGGCGGTGCACACCTGTAATCCCAGTAATGGGGTGGCTGAAAGGAGGAAGTGCAATATGAGTATGAGCTGCATAGTGAGACCCTGTAACAACCAAATACATGGAAGGAAAGAAAGAAAGGAAAAAAGAAAGAAAGAAGAAAAAAAGCACATAAATTGGGAAATATTATAGCCAACTGTCTCTCAGACAAAGGACTTCTATCTAGAACACACAAAATACTTTTAAAAATTAGGACCCCAATATTCAAAGACCTAATCCAAAAATGGGCACCTGAGATGAATATATACTTCTCAAATGAAAATATACAAAAAGCAAGTAAATGTGTGAAAAAATGTTCAACATCCTTGGTCATCTGAGAGATGCAACTTAAAATAACGCTGAGATTCCATCTCACCCCAGAAAGAATAGATGGCACCAAGAAGTCAACCAATAACAAATGCTGGAGGGGCTGTGGAGAAAAGAAACCCTTCTCCACTGTTGGGAGTGTAGCCTAGTACAGCCATTACACAAATCAGTGTGGAGATGTCTCAAAAAACTAGAATAGGAAGTGTTCTTATACTTACATTAGGCACAGTACCAAACATGCTGAATACATCATGCACTTAATACATGTCTTGGGTCTTTGTGCCTATTTTAAAATAAAAAGTTCTTCAAGAAAGGTATAAAGAGCACCTTTTTTGTTTTGTTTTGTTTTAACATCTAGTCTGAATGCTACTGTCTCCATTCAAAACTCAGTCTCTAGTAACTGCACAAAAGTTATGTAAGACAGTGTGCTTTGTCTTAGAAAATATACACTGAAGTGCTTAGGAATACAAGATGTCTCTGATTTATATAAATGTATATATATATATATATATATATATATATTTGAATTTTTGAAATATATATGTATATATGGAGAAAAAGACAGAGATAGAGAATAAGACAAAAACACAAGTGGGTATTAGTGGAGTCAAAATCCTAGAGACAGAAAGTAAAATTGTAGTTTCTAGGGCCGGAGATGAACTGGAAACGAGAAATATTATTTAATGGATAGAGAGTTTCACTTTTACAAAATTAAAATTTACAGAAATGGATGGAGGTTTTGCTGTGCAACAGTAAGAATGCATTTAGGACCAGGGATGCGGCTTAGCAGCATAAGCGCGTGCCCGGCAGGCGCAAGGTCCTGGTTTTTAAACAACAACAAAAAACAAAAGCATTTAACACACCTAAACAGTACACTTAAACACAGTCAAGATAGTTAATTTCATGTTTGCTTTACTACAGTTTTTTTTTTAATTGGGCAATAAAAAGGCAAATGGAAGAATTTATCAAAAGTTGATGCATCTAGTAGATAGGTATACCAAATTTCCTAGCACTGTTGTTCCAAATTTACTGGGAACCACAAATTTTAGGAAAATAAAAGTTACTCCAAAACTTCAATAGTGGGCCAGCGAGATGGCTCAGTGGTCTAAAGCACCTGCTTAGGAAAGCTTAGGCAACCGTAGGGGCCACAGTTCGATCCCTGGCATCACATGCTGCGCCAGCCCCACACCCAGGGCAGGCTGAGCCTGTCATAATTTAAAAAAAAAAAAAATTAAAAACACTTCAAAATGTAGAAAGCCTAACAGAGCACACAGGTCTATCCTGCTGTCATGAGGAGTGAGGAGGGAAATCCTTCTGGAGTGCTGAGTTCCAGATGATGGATGGAGTGACGAGCTCCGTGTTTCAGCAGAGAACAGGGCCTGATGGTAACTGAATTTGCACGTTTTTGCATTTGGCTCTTGGACGACTCATCTGTCAGCCATTAAGAAGCTCTGGGAAAAATCCCAGTGCACGTGTTTGAGCACCATCCAGGACGGCTTCTGGAAGCCCTGCCCTGAGCCAGGTCCACCCTTGAGACACTGTCCAATGGAAAAGGAAGTCAGGGAAACAATAAGTTATAATTACAAGGGAGACTAGATGGCTGCGAAACTGGGAAACAGCTGACATCTCCCTACTTCAGAAGGCAATTCAAGGGTAGCTGCTTGGGCACCATGAACACCTAGCGCCTCAAGCCCTGTCATCTCCCCACCCCATAAGTTTAATACCAGACGTATCAGCTCCCCTTACCCTGCAGAAAATTTACAGTTTGGAGAATGACACCTGGGCACATTAGGCAGCATCTTCGGTGCTCCTTCCAGCTCACAATTAATCCCACCTGCTCCTCCTGGGTCCTTTTGCAGAGATCTGTGAAGCCCAGCGTGGCTGATAATGTTCCTGCTCAAGGTAAACTGGCCAACAATTAATTCAAGAAGCTTTGAGGCAATGAGCAGATGCCCAGTGCCTGACAACAATTGAAACAGTCTGAGGCAAAAGTCAAGAAGTCATTCGCATGCTAAGGGCTACTTCCTCCACCTGACCCCCACCGCGCCCCTGGAAGTCAATTCTCCACAGTCCTCTGTGAGTCAAGCGTGAGTACTTTGATTACAGCTCAGCTGATGTCATTCAAGAAAGCAGGGGGGTCACCCACTGCATCAGAGGAAAAGACATTTGACTGTGACAGATCCACCCTCGAGCCCTCAGGGGAGCCTGACATTTCCAGGACACGGAAAACAAACTTCCTCTTAAGAGGGGATAGGCTTTCAGTGTGGGAAAAGAGAGAGAGAGAACCCGAGAAGGTCAATATGTGCTCACCCTTGGCTGAAAGCCCACACTCGGGGAAATGTGTGTTCTTTCAGAAAAGGTGAAGGTATCACAATGTCCCTGGGTTCAACAGCAGATTCGAGTCACCACACGTACACAGAGAAAGACTCAGTCCTGACTCAGTAACGCCTACAATGCAAAGTGACCTCGCTGCCTTTCAGCTCGGCTTGTACATTCACAAAGTGCCTAGTGACAGGCCGACTTGTGTTTGCTTCCAGCACCATCCTTTGTAATGGGAGAGAACAGTAGGTAGGATTCAATAGGGCCCAGGACACAGGTCGCTGAGGCACTGGCTGCTGTCCTTAGAATTAACAATGAGGTTCCTCTGTATTCGACACTCACTCGGCATGCATTATCTTCTTACCTGCACGCCAACCATGCTTCCAGGTGGTTATTATGAGGTTCTATTTTATAAATGAGGAAACTGAGATGACAAAATATTACATCATTAAACCACGATCATATAGCAAGTGAGTGGAGGGGCTGGGATTTGAACTCGGATAGTCTAGGTCTGTGGTGCCAGCAGTGCTCTTGGGGCTGCCAGTCACGTGGTGTATCTGTGCCAGCCCTATGTGGCTACTACACACTTCAGATGTGATTGATGTGCTGGGAAAAATAGGTTTTAAAGTTGTATCTTTGTCACGTGTGAACCCTGTGCTCTGTATAACTTTTGTGAGGACAACAATATGCAGTGTATCAACTATTGCTAGCGTGCTACTAACATGTTTTGAAACTCTCATATTGTTATCTCTTATTAAAAGTAATAAAAAAATTAAAAATAAATAAATAAATAAAAATGGCATCTCATCTCAAGCGACTTATTTCAAATGCCACCCATGGCAGCACGTATCCAGCACCAATATGCCTAAGTGTGCCCTAAATGGTGAATGGTATAGGTACAATGGTACCCTCGCCTTTTGTCAACTGATGAAAAACCAAGTGACAGGAAGCAACTATGTCATAACTGGAGTGGGAGAGTGTGGCTAAGAGTCTGCCGAAGGGTGTGAGGGACAGTCCTAGCTGAAGCTGCAGGCAGAAAGCACGACCACCCGGGGCTCCCCTCCAGGTACTGAGGGCCACGTGTCAGCTCCGCCTGCCACCACTGCCCCCCTCCAGCCCCCAGCAGCCTCTGCACAACCTGACCCTGGTCCAGCACTGGGTCAGTAGGCCCTGAGGCCCTGGTTTCTAGGAGGCTCCTTCTTCTGACGGGCACTGAGGAAGATGCAGGCAGCCTGATCTCCAGGGTTTCACTCTCAGGCAGGAGCAGGCACAACCTTGTTTCCACCAAGACAGGAAAATACAGATTTCAAGGAGGAAGAGGACAATAAATGAGGCTTAGATACACAGTTAGAGTGATACAGATGCAGAGGGATTTAAAAATGGGAGAAGTGGGGCCAGGGAGATAGCTCCGTGGCACAAGTGACTGCCTGGCAAGTGCAAGGTCGTGAGTTTGAACCCTGGTCCCACCAAAAAAAAAAAAAAAAAAAAAAAAATGGGAGAAGTTAGAAGGCCCAAGAGGAAGGAAAAGATTCTTTAGGTGAGGAGGCCAAGGTGAGCAAAAAGGCAGAGGAGTCAAACACAGGCATGAATGGAGCCAGGCGGAGTCGGCCGGCAGGACTGTGTGACGACCCTGGAGAGATGGGCCAAGCTCGGCCACTTCCACCTTGTGAGCTCCACTGGCACCAGCACCAAAGGAGAACCCGGGAGATTATTTAGCCGCACTTGGTCCCAAACCTGAGGTACTTACATCAGTATAGGAACGTCAGAGGCCACCCCATGAAACTATGCTGTCGATTGAGAAGTCAGCTCCGCTAACCACCAGATGAAGGGAGCTTGATGCTTCCAAATATCTCAGGGATACTGAAAAACTACAGATTTCAGCCACTCCTTGTGCCAGCCAGAGACTTACTCAGCTGTCCACAGGTGCAGAAGGTCATATTTGAAAGCTGACCAGAAGGAGAGCCCAGGCTGCGTCGGGAAGCTTCTCTGAGCGGTGAAGAGCTTAGCTTAAGAGGTGAATCCTTAGGAGGCTGCAGGCAGGCGTATCTGTCCAAAACCAGAGCAACTTCAAGTGGCCACAATGGGATTAAAGATTCCTTTGTAGGAAACTCAACATAGGTTCTCCAGCTCCTTTATTTTACAGTTGAGTGAGCCAAGGCTTGGGAGGAGATTTGGCGTAGCCAAGTTCACACGGCAATACAGCCGTGAAGAGCCAACCAGGTGCCGAGATTCCTGCCCAAGGATCCTTTGACTCTGAGGCTATGGTTTGAATACGGGTGTGTTCCCCAAAAGGTTATGTAGTGAAGTCTTCGTCCACAGGATGGCGCTATGGGGAGGCGCTACAAGCGGAGCCTCGTGGGAGGTGCTTACATTATCCCGGGAATGGCCTCAGAGGGGGTTACGGCCCTCACTGTCATTCCATCCTCTGCCCCACCCTTCCTGGTTTCAGATGTGACCATTTGTCCCTACAGGAACTCCCACCTTGCTGTGCCACCATGTGCCAGCCACCCTCACCAGAACTGAGCTAATGCAGGCTTCCTGCCTTTGAACCTCCAAACTTGGGAGCTAAACAAATCTTCTCACTTTATAATTAGGCACCTCCGGAATTATGTTGTAGTAACAGGAAGCTGACTAATTCGCCTGCCCTCCTGCTTCTTACCAGCCCCATCCAGGCCAGAGCAGATCTTGCCTCCCACAAGGATTCCAGAGTGTTACAACAAAAGACAGAGCCCTTCTTATGGACTCTGGAGCTACTTTCATTAAACCATTTCAGTTGATAGCAAGCAATTCCTTATTAAAAAGCAGGCACTCGCCTTGGGAGGGATTTTTCTGCTGTACTATCTCAATATTTCCAAAGGCTCCAAGAGATCCAGGGATGATCTCTGCTCGGGAGATAAATGTCAGCATTTTTAAGAGGGAAAAAAAAAAAAAAAAATCCCTCCTGTCTGTGACCCATATCGGAAGAAAGTGCTACTGAATCTCGTCTTACTCTGAATTTGGTCCCCATAATTGTAGGTTCTTGTCTTTTGGTCTCCTGGGCAAATCAACACATTTCCCCTCCTCAACTTTTAAACAATCCCTATTCTTGAGGACACTTTTCACCCACTCTCCTTGGTAGTTCCCATGTGGATAACTCACAGTGTGACAACGTGTGAGGAAGGGTCCCTGCACATATCCTGCGTGCTGGACCCACTGAAGGCGGGGCACCTGACAAGGCCTGACAGGAAGAGCCTAGGTGGCAGCACGCATGCCAGGGGCCCTTCCTGTGCCCCTAGGAAGTGCTACGTGCTGTTCTCCTGGGCCACCTCCAGTCCCTGCCTGCACCCCTGCTGCAGCCATGGGGGTTGGATTATCAAGGGCTAATTGCCTGGCAATTCTCTCTACGTGAGAATTGGAATTCACCTAGCACCCATCTCACCCATTATGGACAGATAAGAAACCAGGCACAAATCTCTTGAGGCTCTTCCAAGAGCTGTTTGTTCCTTATTATCACTTGGGAACACTGCGCTAGGTTTTGGTCCGGATTGGCCCATGGATTTCCTATGTTCTTGAGGCTCTGCGTGTTTTACTTCCTTTGTCTGGAAAATCAAGCTGAAAATGTTTATGCAACTCAGCTCACAGAGAAAAACCAAACGATACCACGGAAATGAAGTCCCTGGGACAAGTGGAAAGTATTATTTTTTCGTTGTCATGGCACTTTTCCCATTTCAGACTTACCTTCTGACAACCTTTAATAAATGAAGGGTTTTCTTAATCTAGCTAAACAACAACAACAACAAAACCCCAAGGAGGAAATTAAGGCAGGAAGATGCGTGCACGCTCATCTCGTAGGCGGGCTGTGTTTATCTGATGAAAATGGCCAGGTTGTGAATGTGCTTGACAACTAGCTCACACAACAGAGGATATTGCCTGGGAATGCGGGGAGGAATTGTCCCATGTGGCTTGTTAGTGACCACTGGCCTTTTCCTATAGAAAAAAATAAGCAGTCCCCATTCAAGAGGAATGGAAAACCCATTCCTGATTTTTGAGCTGCTTTTAGGTTGTGATTGAATTTAAGAGAAACAAAGGAAAGATTACACCAGTCATAATCTCCACTGCAGGAATTAAAATCCTGGACGTTGCTCATGATGGTTTGTTTTTTCCTTCCTTTGCAGCGTGGACTCAAGTCAAAAGTAAGGATCGCTAGCAGGCATTCTGGTGGGCATCTGAGGCCAGGGGCAGAGCTGCAGGAGAGAGCAGGCGCTGCTCCAAAGACGCCCAAGGTGCACTGAACTGGCAGTCCTTGGCCCTGCCTTCCTGCTCCGCCCTCCCAATCAACCCCAGCCTCACAGTAGGAGAGTACTTGATGTTTTTTAATAAATAAATATTTCTCTAGGCATTTAGCAGAGCCAGGGTATGTGATCCATTTATCTGGAACCAGAGTTTTATGTAGTGTTTTATTATTTTTCCCTCGTAAGAATTTTTTTCTTTGCAAGGAAGAGCACTCATTAATTTCAACCATGGCCCTTAGGTATGTAGAAATCCTCTACTCATACTGGCTGTCGCATAACCTAGGTTAAAATACCACTCTTTCTCCAAGAGCAAATATTTGTAAGTACTAAAATGGAATTGGTTCCTCCGTAAGGCATGCTCCAAACCCATCCTAGAGAGTCCAGGAGCTTGCTGGAAGCTGGCACAGGAAGATGTTGGAACATGGGCTCCCTGGTGCTCTCCCTCAAAGTCTGGTACCCTGAGGATCTACATTTTCCATGCCTGTAAATCGGGATTTCATGGGCATAGAACTAGGTGTTGGGTCCCTAGTGTATGATATGTGGCAATCACCTTGAAGAGATTCAGGTCAGCTTATTTCTATAACATCTAAAAAGTCAATCGCGGTGCCTTTTTCAGAGTATACACATTCAGTAAATAACAGGAGTTATCATCTGTTAAAAGTTGACTCTGGACTGAGCTGTAGGATGGGGGCCTTCCCTGTGTCATCTCCCAGCCAGCCAAGGACAGGGTCTTACTGTTTCTCCCACACTGCAGATGAACGAGCTGAGGCATAAGAGGTACAGTAGATTACTCAGGGTCATACAGCTCTCTCCCACAGCGGATGTGAGATTGTACCCAGGTATCCAGACCAACCACACCTTCAGAAAGCGAAGGTCATCTCCAATCTAACAAGTCTGCCCTCAGTCAAGTAAACACATTGTCCCTTGGCTGAAATAGTTTCCTACCTTTTGAAGAGTCATCTTGTGCATAAGTCAGGGTGAGTTAAGTGCTGCTGCAGTAACAAAAAGTCCTCCAGTCCATATCGGTGTCTTCACACAGCAGAGGTTCACTTTTTCCTTCATTTTTCATTTCTCCTGGGAGTACAATGGGCAGATCTAGTCACGTGACCAAGGACCCACAGGGGAGCACATGGAATATTTGTTGCGCAGGACTGTGGCGATGGCACTGGGAGCATCTGTCTTGGTCTGTCTTGGTTCCAAAGGCTGAGGTTCTGGTCCTAGACCCACTACTGGCCCTGCATGACCTGAACAAACAACTCCTTTTCTAAGCTGAAGTTTCCTCGCTTGTCAAAAGATGTGATTATGTGCTAGCCCTCTGGGATTCCCTACAGCATCCTTTATGCATCAGTAAATGGCTGTCCCTTGCAAAAGACACATGCTGAGGCTACTCTGGCAGCCGCAGAAGGACCAGGAGGCATTTTTCAAGTGAGGCGAGGCTGTTTCATGGCACAAGTCAAGCTCACCGTTTTGCTTGGATGGCCAGCCCGGGAGGCTGCTGGCCAAGCTCACAGAATGGGGTCAGAGGTTCACGGCAACTCCCAGGCTTTGGGAGATCTTGCGAGCTTTTCTTTGTTGGTTTTTACACCTAATAAAAAGCAATTTCCTCTTTTCAAAAGGCACATTATTCCGTCTGTTTTGGAAGATTAGTGGTTTGGGAAATTGTTGGGTTTTTGTTTTTAAAATGAGAAAGACATCATCTTCTCTGGGTACTAACTGAAAGGATGGGTCGAGTCACCCAGGTCACTCAGAAAGTGAAGAACAGAACAAAGATTGACACCCACTCTCAAGAACAGAAGTCAGCCCTCACTCTGAGGTAGCAAACCCTTCTAGGACAAAGTATCTGCGTGCAGCAGTCCACGAGGAGGGGTGCTGACAGTTCCCAAGTGGATTTCACATCCCTTTGAGCACACAAAGGGAAGAGGACTCGGGAGAGTAGATTTTGGCCCAATCTAGCTCTGAAAAAAACACCAGCTGAGACTGCTCTAAACTATGCTGGAAGTGGCTCTTCTATGGAACTTTCTAGGAGTTAAGCAATTTTACTTTTCCTGGAAATGAAAGTAGGGTAGATAGGGGCAGTTTTCAGTAACACATTGGCCAGCTCCTTCAGCTTAAACCTGGCCTTGGCTACTGCTCGCCTGGAGCACAGGCCAATCTGCGTCTACACCATGCGCCCCTCGCTGCTCCAGCACACTGTCCCTAAAGAAATGTCCCCACTGTGGGACCAGCCTGCAGAGAAAAGAAATCCACAACCAGTATCACCACTTGCCTGGCAATGTGAGTTCTTCCAGGTGTGTCTGGAACTAGGCTCCACAACCTTGTTTTTCCATTACCTGAGGCAACTACTTGCCATCAAGTAGAACATAATCGCTAGGGGTCTGAAGAACAGCCAAAGTGACCCAATTATATCCTAGGAATTCTGCCGTTATCCTAGAATTCTCAAGGTGGTATCTGAGGGATCAGTGCTCCTCTCTCTCCAAAGGGACCCCATGGGTTGCAGCAGTAGGAGGAAAAAAAAAAAAAAAAAAAATATATATATATATATATATATATATATATATATATATATATATTGCATTATTCTTGATGATTTAAAAACGCTTTATCAGGGCTGGGAGGATAGCTCAGCAGCTGCTTAGGCAAGCTTAGGCAGGCACAGGGGACTGAGGTTCGATCCCTGGCACCACATGCCCCACTAGCCCTTAGGGCAGGGTGAACCATCAAAACAAAAAATTCATTATTAACTGAAATGAAAAGAAAATGTTTTATCAGACATCTAAGATCTCATATAATTTTTAAAACACGGAGACAAACATTATCATTCTCAGTGTAAGATGAGGAAACAGCTCCCACGTTTTGAGCGGCTTGTAAATTTCACCCACTCACAGGATTCCAGAGCTGCAGCTAGAACTGGGACACGCACTCTCTTCCCAAGTCTGTTTCCCCATTGTTTTCTTGGAATTCACACAGTGTCTTATTGAATTCTGTGTTGCTCTAACAGACCACCTAAACTCAATACTTAAAGGAACAGAGTTTACTTAGCTCAAACGCTGGAAGTCTAAGCACATAGCACCAGCACCTGCTTCTGGTGAGAGTCTCGTGGCAGATGGCATCGTATGGCCAGGGGACAGGTGAGAAAAATGTGTCACATAGCAAGAGAGGAAACAGAAGAGTGCAGAGGGTCAAGCTCCTTTCTTTGCCTGCTCTCTAAAGAACAAATCAACCCATGCTAGACCTGCCCCACTCTGAGACCAGCATTAGGTCCTGTTTGGAGATAGCTTTGTTCCCCTCACCACCCACTGAGCCCACTCCTCAAGGTCCAGGAGCCCTGAGTCCTGCTGTCTTGAAGACCAAGCTCCCAGCACAATGGTCTTTGAGGGGTACACCCAGTGTCTCCCAGTTGTAGCACATAGACTCTTTACTGGGTGTTAGAGACCTAATTTTCTCCTTCCAGGCATATTAAGACCCTGGTGTAAGTTTGCCTACCTGAAACCCGAATAGAGCCCAGTGTTTCTGGTGTCAGGGGAAGAGCTGCCCGGAAATAATTAGGAAAGTAAAGCAACCAGAAATCCGAGCACTGCTGACCGAGGTCCCCGTAGCTCTCCCACAGGAGAACACTGTGTCTGCTCCAACCGACAAACTCAGGGGGAGACCAGCGCTCCGCGTGAGTCGTTCTGGATACTGAGGAACACCTGCTGGAGAGACTGAGGCTCCCGGTCAGTGATCACATGGCCCACATCTCTCCCAGTCAAGAGTCTCCTGAGCCAGCTCTGCAGAGAACATCAGATCACCAGACTGTGCTGATAGCAAGGGCTGGAGCTCAGAGACCCGCGAGATACCCCAACAGCTCCCGTCTCCACAAAGGCCCATGGACGCCACTAGGAAGCCGCCACAGGCACACGTGATAGCTGTGCTCCTGGGGAAGGCAAGAGCCGCTTCAGTTCTGCCAGCTCAGCACTCAGGATTTGGACTCTGCTTATCTGGAACATGGAGCAAGTTTCCAGGGAGCTTCACAAGGAACGTTTCTTGTGGCCTGAAACTTTAATACCTGGGAGGAGGCACACGGGTACCAACTCCGCTAATCCACAGGAGAGTGTAGGAATGCTTATCCCCACCTGAGGAATAATTACCATCCAGGAAATAAGTTCCAAAAGAACAGACTTACCTCTGGGACCACAGCTGCCTTACAGCAGAGCTAGAGCAAGAACTTGAGAGACAGAATTCCACTACCCCCCTTCTGACTCATTTGCCAACAAATTACATTGGGGACAGTAATGTATATACAAAACCCATGACCAAATGCCTCTCATCTTGTCTTCTAAATGTGCACCACTCCTGATGTCTTATCAATTATACTCCCTTTAAAATGAATTTTTTAAAAAGACAAGGGGAAAAAATTAAGATTTCTTTAAAAGTAAGCACCAATATTCAATTATTTTCCTAATCTTGTATCTCTGTTGATCTGAACAATATAATTTTTTTTAGTATAGGGCCTCACTACATAGATCAGACTCAGAGTGATTCTATTTTAAGCCTTCCAAAGAGCTGGGATTACAGGCATGTGCCACCACAGAGTCTCAATTGCCATCTCAGTGCACCCTGCGGGTGGGGCCCGCAAAGCAGGCTAGGGATGGAACCTTGATGCTGCATCTGCCTAAACAGGTGCTTTAATCCACTGAGCTATTTGGCCAGCCCTTGGACAATGGGTTTGATGATAAAAACAAATAATGTAACAACCATTATTAATTAGCTATGCCTGTTTTGAAATTATGTAACATGTACATTGCTATATGTTACCCTGTTTCTTTTTCTATTTGTTTTTGCTGCTGTTTTTAACTCTTCAAAATAAAATAAAATATTAAAAGCAATTAGATGCTAAACTGTGTACTAGTACAATTAGCTCCCAATGGGATTGGCTGGGTCACCTGCTTTGCACATGGCTGTGGACTAGAGCAGGCAGCTACCTTACAGCTCTGCAGGTCCCACCCTCAGTCTACCTGAGCTCCCCTCCTCATACTCAGTCTACCTGAAAAAGATTTGAAATTCAGGAAATCTGTTACCAAAATAAAAATAGTAGCTAGCAACCAAAGGATAAATCGAACATAGAACCATGGTCTCTTTCTTTTTCCCCTTGTTTTATGATTTTAGAACTTACCAGTTAGCCTTTCTCTTGTGTCCTGTTAGCTATAAAACATACCAAGAGCTAACTAGAAAGAAGAATGGGCCAGCCTGGACTCTCTGCTTGGGCTTCGCAACTAGAGAAATATTTAAATAATATTCCAATGGTGATTTTTGAGAGATTAAAAAAAAAGAAAAGAAAAGGAAGGAAGGAAGAAGAAAGAAAGAAAAAATAAAGAGAAAAAAAGAAGCAAAAGGCCTATAAAAGCCACCTCTCGGAATCCCCTCCTCCAAGCCTCCCCCACACTCCCTGCGCTCTGGGACCTGAAGGACAGAGCCCGCAGCAGCCTTGGCAGCTGCCCCACCACAAGGCCACATTCTTAGAGACTGGCCAAAGCCTGCATCTAAGGGGCAATAAAAAATCTTCATCATCCTCACTGTCAATGTCACTGCTGGGGTCTGTGCAACAAATGAGAGCAAGCCAATCAGCAGCGTCCCTGAGCCGTCTCACCACTCTTCAGGCTTAGAGAGACACTTACTGAACTGTTGGCCACACCCAAATCCTGGGCTGTACAATAATTTCCTCTAACTCATAGAAACCTTCCTTAAACACTTCATCTCCTCCAGCGGAAGACATTGGCCTTCTCCCTATTCCCTGTTCCGCTTTGTCTTCAGCTTCTGCCTGTGCCTGAAGGCCCTTCTGTCTCTTGCTCAGAAGCCCCAGGCTGAGCCCTGGCTGATTCCCAGCAGGCAACAGCGCCCCCTTCTGCACCTCCCTCTCAGGCCCTGGGCTCCCTCTGCAGCTCTGTCCCCTCGGGTTCTTCACATCCATCTTCTCCTTGAAGCTGAGCTTGATCGCTCTGGCGCCCAGTGGTGCTGTCTCTGTCCTCTGGCACCTACAGTGTGAACGTTACACTCTTCGAAAACCTTGTACTGATTTTCTTTCATTCCATTTATGTTCATGTTTTTCCTTGGCTACACAAAAGGTCAAGAGCCTGTCCTTTATCTTTGGCTAGACACTCAGAGCATGAGTATCAAGCTAGTGACACAGAAAGGGCAGAGTAGCTGCTATAGACTGAAAGAACATGCACATCTGCCTAGCTTTGTCAGCCTACCTAGAGGCTGTCTGAGATGTACCTGTGTGCCTGCTAGGGACCCATCTTAGAAGACACCTCAGGCATTAGGCTTACACCACGTAGCTGGTGCCACTCCAACCTCACATCTAGAAGATCCTAAAAATCATTTTAGCAACAGACATGGAGCAGAGGTAAGAGAAAAGACCGCTCTTGAGTTCTTTGCCTGAGGGAACAGCACGATGTTCATAAGCTCATCAACAGTACCTTGGCCCTCAGGAAAATAACTGAGACCTGTGTCACAGCTTAAGGTTTTTGCAAAGGGAAACAGTACAATATAAGGCATATTTTAAAAGATTATTTTATAATGAGTTACCCAAAGAATCACATACAAGAGTGCAGGAATCTGTCCATACACTAAAGACCAAAGAATCCAGCTGAGGGCCTGGATCCTAACATCCTGCATGAGTACAGGTGAAGATTTAGAGTCCGTAACAATGCCCCTCACAGTCCAACTGGAGGCCTAGAGCCAAGGACAATGGTTTATGTAGGCCTGTTTCATGGATCTACACTGGGAAGGCCACAAGATCAGCGGTAAAAGCTAGAAAGTCTACGCCAGCAGGATGAAGGATCTGAATGAGAACCAGGACACAATGCTCAAGGTAAGCGCCAGAGCTCCCCCCCCCAAAATACTGCAGCCATCTTTAGCAATAGTGAGGCCCTGAACCCCTCAGAGGATGAGGAAAGCTGAGTTCCCATCAGGACAGCCAACTGGACAAGCTTCTGCACAAGGCTGACCATTATGCCACCTCCCCACCTGAGCCAGGAAGCAGTGCTCAAGGTGAGCACCTGAACTCCTCCAAGGGAACCATAGCCATTCGCAGCGACAACGAGGTCCTGATTGCCTCCTCCAATGAGAACAACCAAGTTCATCAGGAAAGCCAGCATGACAACCTCCTCCAGCAGAGCAGCCCAGGGGAAACAGCGGCTCCTACAGCTTCTCCAGACGGCATCCCTAACGGCCTCCCATCGACTCCTCCAGCTCTGCCTCCTGGGCTGCTGGCGACAACCCTCAGGTGGGCCTCCCGCACCCCGCACTGTGTGGCTTCAGTTCACCTGGGTGTGACAAGCTGACCACCAGTTGACATCTACCACCACCTGCCTTCCATTCCTGACAAAGAATTTGTGTCCCTTTGTCCCTCACGTGGAGAAGGGGAAGGGATGGCGGAGGACAGGAGAGAAGATGCTGACTCGCTCCTCCTCCTCCTCCTCTCCCTCTTCTCCCTCCTCCCCCTGATCCTCTCCTCCCCTCTTCCTCTTTCCTTTACTTTGGTGTTTTTATCTACAAATCCTTAAAACAGAAAAAGACCCCTCGGCAGACAAGAAAGTGAGACAAAGCCTGCCCATGGGTCTGCCTTCAGGAAAAGGCCTGCCTGCCTCTAGGAAGACGTGTGCGGACGACAGTCCGGTTGAGCCTGATGGTCTGGAAATGGCAAACAAGAATGAGGGTCAGCTGCTCCGGGAGCCAGGCACAGCAGGGAGGCCAGGGACAGCCGAGGCAGTGCCGTCACAGGAATGCCTAGAGGGCCCCCGGGGAGCATGCTGAGCAGCCTCCGCCCCTGGTATCCGATCCAGAGAAGAGTCCCAGCCCCAGCCCAGAGGTTCTGCCTAGACAATCCTGGGTAGTCTGGTTCTTAGAACACTGTCCGCTCAAAAATCCTATAGTAGACAATGGAGATAGCTCAGTAGAATAAGCATCTGCCTGGCAAGCACAGGGTCCTGAGTTCAATCCCCAGTACTAGGGGGAAAATATCCTATAGTAGGAGGAGGAAAAATAAAGAGGATATGGAAAATTGGTGTCGCAGAGAATAGGATAGATGAAGAGACTAAAACAAGGATCGGAGCAATCATAGGTCCCTGCAGAGAAGTATTAAGGAGATAGCTCGCATATACCATCCACGCAGCGCCTGTTTTCAGCGGAACACTGCATGGCTATGCTAGTGGCCTACCAGCAGAATCTGTTCTTGCTGGCCGCAGCCTGTGCTATGCCAGTTATTAAATATCTCGCACGTCCCCATTGCTAGGATCCATGAAAGCAGCTTCAACACTAGCCACAGCGGTTCCTGGCCATAGGCAAGGGTCTATGTTTGTGAAAATGACCAGCGTGCTATTCTACAGAGCCGCTGGGCGGGACTGAAGCCGCTTAAACATTACAAGGAGTTTTTGTTTCTTTTTGATCTTTGCTTTAACCAAAATATGTCGGCTTAAGGAACGGGAAGGAAAACAGTATGTGAGGGACATTTCTGTCGGAGAGCAGGCAGGGATTCTTGGGCGACAGACAGTTCCCCAACTTGGCAGCGAACTTGGCCTGTGAGTCAAGGCTGCCTCGCTTACCCAGGAGTCCGCGCTGCGGTCTCGCCCCGCCTGGGCCCTGCCCGGTGGGCCAGGCCGTCCCAGCCTCAGCCCTCCACTTCCCTCACCAGGCTTACTTCCTCCCACCCGGCTCCTCTGCCCCTGCTTTGATCTGCGCTTCCCCTGCCCCCTTAATCATCATGGGTCTGCTTATCTAAACAGTTACCGGACTCTGCCGAAATTACACGACAGAAGCCAAACAGATAAATAAACTCTGATCTTAGACCTCACTAGATCAAGCTTATGAGTCCCATGGGGATGTTTATCTTGGAGAAGCACAGCTCCAGATCTAGATTCGTTCTTTGGGAAACTGCCAAGCCAGCCCGCAGGGAGAACCCCCAGGGGACAGGGGACAGGGACAGATGCGGACAGTGCTAATCCCACTGATCAGGTTTAAGAAAACCCCAGGAATAGCATCAGTCCTGAGGGCCTGGCTTCGGAGTCGACAAAAATGAGATGAAAACTTCTCCTTAATGGGAGACTAAATTTTTACTTATATCATGATAAGATGACAGTGGAAGATATGGCTTCCGGTGACAGCAAATGGGCTTCGTAGTCCTGCATCCCAGAGTTTCCAGGTTTGACTAGGCGGTTGCCAAAAGAAACTCCCTTATTTCAGTACAGAAAACTCTATATCCTGGGAAACCTCACATCACCCAGCTGTCGGGGAGCTGCCTGTCCATTACAACAGGGGCAGAACAGCAGAAGACACTTCCGGGACCCGTCAAGAACACAGGAAGACCTGGCTCCAGTCCCCTTCTTCTCCTTCCAAACTCACCAAGCCAATTAAGTCTCAAGAGACTAAGAATGTCAGGCTGGAAGCAGTTCCTCCTCTCATGGAAAGAAACGTGGGGGGAAAATACTCTTTCGGAACCTTAATTCTTTTCATCATTCCGGTCACAAACTGAATTAGCTGAAAACCAAATCAAAGCTCCTCACAGGGTCAGCGCAGAACCTGCAGAAAGAAACCCTCGGCCACCCAGCAAGTTTGCACAGTACACTGATCTGAAAGGAACCATAAGTTTGTGGATCCTATACAATAACGCCGGCCAAGCTTTAAAAGTCTGATTATTTGGCAATAGTTTCATTGTTTAATAAAATACTCACAATGTAATGGTGGCCGATAGTGGGGTAAGGCCACGTGACCCTGTCACTGATTTGTGAGTGGTGGTAAAATGTGTCATTTCCTGTGCGCGCACTTAATTTCCCACATGTGGCCACGACGAGCACTTCCGCTTCCCACTCTGATCCCAGAAACGCCCTCAACTTCCACCACATATGAGGGAGAGGCATCTGTACTTTTACCTACTGGAAACTCACAGGTACTTATGGTCACATTGTAACCAACATCCTAACAACAGGCCAGTGTCACAATTCGCAAATCCCAAGAGAGCTTGAAGGGCTGAGGATCTGAACTTCTGCGTGTGTTGCTTGGGCCTCCATATCTGTTTTATTAGGGTTGTTTTAATGTCTAATTTCAAAAAAAAAGTTGAAAACAGATGCTTTCCACCACCTGCTTTGGGATGAAAAGAGAGGATTGCTTTAGAAGTATTAGCTCTGATTTTCATATGCAAATCACATGTCATGAGACCAGTCTGAATCTCAGTTTTATCATATTCCTACTTAAATTCAGTTCGAAGTTTTGCTCTGTGTCACACATAGGAGGAGATACCTGCTGGGAAACTCCCAAAATACTTGCCATAAAACTTACTGAGATGTCTATAAAATGTTTCGATTTGCTGAGGAACACTAAAGCAGTTTAACTAATGAAGCGCAAAGACCAAAATATTTCCAGAAATTCCCAAGTGGAAAGAGAATTCGGAAAAGTTTTCCTTTGCTTTCCAAAAGCTATGGCAGTGGGGAGAGCTGGGGTAATAGCTCCGTGCTCTAAGCACCTACCTAGCGTGTGCAAGTGCAAGCTCAAAGATCCAGGGTTCAATCCCCAATACCGCATCTCATATCAGCCTCAAGCCATGCCAGCCACTGAAACTGGGTGTGATTCAATACACAATGCAAAGTGTAAAAGAAGGGCCAGCGAAACAGCTCAGCAAACTACGCGCCTGCATAGGCAAGCACAGGGACCAGGGTTTGATCCCTGGCACCATATACCCTGCCAGCCCCAGCCTCGGGCACTCTGAACCAGCCACCAAGTCCAAGCATGGTGTCACACACCTGTAATCCCAGCACTGGAGAGGCTGAAAACGGGAGGATCACTAGGAGTCCCAGCTGCATAGTGAGACTCTATAGCAAATACATATCAGAAGCAAAAAAGAAAAAAAAAATGCAGAAGTATAAAAGCAAACTTTCAACATATAACATCTCAGTAATTTTTCTGCTCAGATATCTTAAGCATTACTTACGTAGTCTTTTTCTCCAGATCCCCTATGGAAACAGATTTAGGAAACAACTAAGCAACTTCGGTAGCACAGCGTGCAAATAGTTCCAAATACTCACTTACCTTTGACTGCCGATTCGCACTGCATTCATGCTGTTCAATTCAGCGTTGCCCACTGAACACTTAGGCCACCTCAGAAGGCGACCTGGCCCCAGGGAAGACTCATGGCTTGCTGCCCCTGCCCCTCTCGCTCCCTTATCCAGCTCACAGAGAGCAATTCAGACAAATGACTTAAGAATGTTTCCCTACAGCTTCTTCCTCGCTCCTTTTAAATGTACAGACCACCCAAGGTATCCTTATCAACAGTAGCAGTGGAACGTGTAGAAGCATTTTAATTCAGAAACACGATAACCTAACAGATAACACTGGGTAACTCAGTACACGCTCCAGAGAGAAAGGTTTTGATAGCCAATTGCAGTGTATAGCATTGCTTTGTGCTTTGTTTTTATTTATTTGTTGCATGCAAAGATTAAAACAAGGGTTTTGCACACGCAGCCCCAGTACTCTGCTGCTGAGTGACATTCCTAGCCCCAAAGGATCTTTTTGCTCTACTTACCCTGTAGTAACACAGATCAATTATACTCTCGGGGAGTTATTCTTAAACCCTGAAAATATCCAACAGATCTGTGAGCACCTGGCAGCACAGACTACATGGCCATTTGCTAGTCTAAATATGCCATTTTACAGAGGAGGCAAATTTGCCCAATATCTCACTGCTGGTGATGACTCAAGCTCCTGCAGGCCTTCCCTGGTATGCTCATAAGGTGCCACACCCTCAGAGAAAAGTGGGCACTCTAACGGGCTGCCAAACGGAAACCCTCAAGCGGATCCACCCCGCTCTTCCACCACTGGGCAACGAGCACTCAGTACACTTGTCAGATAGCAACATAATCCTAAAGAACCAGACCTCCCAGGCCCATCTCCCCGGAACGATGACAGAAAGGTCTGGAAAGTAGACTTAAGGGTACCTCACCTCAACTGGCCTGACCCCTACCAGAGACAATGAGCTCGGAATTCTGTTTTTCCAAGTTACTCAGACTAGCACAATACCCTAGCCAGGGCCTGCAGACGCACTGACAACTCCTGGTCACCTCTCCTTTCTCGGTGCCCTTGACCTGGTTGTAACCATTCCCAAAGGACCAATGCTCTGACACCCAGCCAGGGCTGCAGGAAGTGGACGGCCCAGTCCAAAAACTTTATCACAGCTCGTTAACTCTTCCCTACCAGCCCAATGCAATCTGACATCACCCAAAGGGGGACGTGGGGACAGGATGAGGAGTGGGACACAGCACAACCCTTTCGTTGCTTTCACCCTCTGTGTAAACTCCAAAGCCTAGTTCCCAGCCAATCCCCCCAGCCCAAAGACCACTCTAAGAGGTACATGGCTAGGTGTGGTTTCTTCTGCTCCTCGGGAGAAGTGTACACACTTTCTTCTCTTTGTAGGGTTTGGGGTTTTCAGTCTTTTTGACAAATAGATGGGAAAGAGAACAGAGCAGAGAGAAAATAGGGGAAAGGTCCCCCAGAGGCCGGAAACATAAACATGGGCAGTTTGTGCCTGGAGTAAACAGGAACTGGCTTGCATTATGCTGTCAACAGTGAGCCAAGCAGGGACCAGTCTGTGTGGCTGATCACAATTAAATGAGGTGTTAATTTTGGCCTCCATCGTCATGTCAAAAAATGATTCTTAAATTTGCCACTTCTTTTCGTCATTTCTGTGAGCCTCATCAGACATGTTCTAAGATCTCAGCAAGAAAATGAAATGCTCGTGCTGTCTTTTCTGAGAGACAGATGAGACATCTGTTCCTTTCTTAACCTGAAAGCAAGCAGCTTTCCAGGAGGAAACATGCAGGAATTTCTCAAGGTAAATTATGAAGATTTCAACATCATCCCAAATAAACTCTGAATTGTAACTTGCATAGCATTTTCATAATGAGGAAAAAAATCATATTTTACTTTATCTTTAAAAGTACTTCGTACAGAGCTGGCAAAATAGCTCAGCAAACTAAGCACCTGCTTAGGCAACACAGGGGCCTGGGTTCGATGCCCCAGATGGCATGCTGTGCCAACCCTCCCCCAGGCACACTGAGTCGGTGACTGAGTCCAGGCAGGTTGACCCACACCTGTAACCCCAGCACTGGGGTGGCTGAAAACAAGAGAATCACTAGGAATCCAAGCAGGACAGCGAGTCCCTGTACCAAATACAGTTTAAAAAAAAAAAATACTTCTGAAAGTATTAAAAGGAGCATAGAAAAATAACTTCAAGGGCTGGGGGAAGGACAAAATGGATTTCATCATAGAAGTACAAGCCTTATTAATTTCCACTATGAAATCCTCCAATAAATTTGCCTCTGTGGGTACTCATCACATTCAAAATAAAAGAACACCAACATCTTTCTCAAAGATTGCCGCAATATATACAAAGTTCAGCTAAAAAATATGCCTTGCAGAGATACCCCAGCCTCGGCCAGAGGCCCAGGACTCCACTTAATGGCCATGGTGTGTGAGCATTAGGTCAGAGGAAGCGTCCTCTGCAGCTAAGCCTTAGGCACAGGGCAGAAAACGAATCTGTAAGGAAGAAGTACAGGCAAAGGGCCAAACACCAAGGGCCATCCATGTCTGGGGTCTGAGCCCACATTCCCTAAAGTTCACACAAACCACCTCCATTAAACAGTGACCAACATGCCAAGTTCTGAACCCCCTTCTCTCATTCCATTGCTTTTGTCGTTATGAGTCTTACCTTCTGCAATGCTTAATTTCACTAAGTCAAACTGATCGTGCCATGGGATGCTCAGATAGCTGGTTCAACAGCATTTATGGCTGTGTCTGAAAAAGACTTGATCTAAATCGGTGGACAGAGTGTAACCGACAGCCATCCACAGGGCACACTGGGCCTCATCTCATCGACGGAGGCCTGAATACAATAAAAAGGTGGAGAAGGAGGGATTCTCTCTCTGCCTGAATGTCCAGGTAGAGACTTCAAGCATCTCTTGTCTTTAGACTGAGACTATACCATCTATGCCCTTGGTTTCTAAGTCTTTGTGTTTGAACAGGAACCACATCAATACCAGCAGCTCTCTCCTGGGTCTCTTGAAGACAGGAGACTATGGGACTTTTCAGCCTCCTTATCCATGTGAGCTAATTTGTCATAATTCTGCTGTCTGTTTCTGTGTCCATATATGAGAAAAAGAGAGACAGAGAAAATGAGAGACAGAAACAGAGAAAGAAACAAAAAGAGAGGGAGAGATTTTGCCTAAAACACTGCATTTCCCAGACTGCTTTGCAGCACCATCCCTGACAAATCAGCAATAAGATTTACGTAAGACGTGCTGCTGAGTGCAGAGAGGTGGGATTTAGCCACATGTGGTTGTAGAGACGTCTGACCACACTGGTCTTCATCAGACATGGCCATTCCCATGTAGAGGGTGGTAGCCGCTGAGGTCTTTTTGCTAAAACAGCTCCATGATAGAGCTAAGTGTGGTTCTGAGTTTATTCTCAGTTGTACAGTGCTCACCCTGGTTTTCTGTCCCTCCTAGACATTTTTGAAAGGTGTGTAATATTCTTCAGTAAACCCCCTAGGTGTCCCCCAAAGCCTTATGCAGTCATGGAGTAGCATCTAGAGTGTGATTAACTCGTGATCCAAGGCTGGGATTATGGGTCTGAGTAGAGTAGGGCTGGGATTATGGTTGTGTTCAAGTCAGGGTTTTACTAGAGGAACAGATATAATACAAGGAAGAGATATATCACAAGATGTGCCAGTCCCAGAGTCAATGGGGAAATGTGCTGAGCAAATTCTGCTTTAGTTACTATTATGTCATTACTGGGACAAATACCCGACACACAAGCTTAGGGGAGGAAAGGTTTATTTAGCTCACAGTTCCTGGAGGATTCAAGAGGCTGTCCCCACTTTATAGGGACTGGAGGAAGAGTTAGGGCGCTGCTGTGTCCAGGATGATCCGCTCCATGCCTCCGCGCAAAACCGCTGCCTGGTTGGGGGGGGAGCACCTGACAACGTGTGCTGTTGAACGGTTCATGCCTCTCTTGGCCATGCCCCCTCAAGCCCCGCCCCTCAAGCCCCGCGCGCGCCCACTTGACAGCCCCATGATTTACACGAGGCTTTGGCAGGGACAACTAAATACAAACCACATCGGCGAGTGAATGCTCCATCCCACCCTGGGGCAGACAACCTGAAGGCAGTAGGAGGAAAGGAGAGAGGCTTGCCTCTGCCATTGTTGCCGCTACGCCTTCCTTTTTCTTCTTGCCATTTTGCTGTTTTCTGTGACCATGAACTGCTGCCCTCTTCCACGGGCCTCTCTGCCTTGGACCAAGCCAAGTATGGACTGAAACCTCTACAAACTTGAATTAAATAAACCTTTCCTTCCTTAATTTGGGACATCAGGTATTTGGTCCCAGCCATGAAAGCAAAGTAAACAAACCAATCCCTTTTGCTTCAATCAGCTGCAGCAGATCCCTTATCTGTCAGTGAGAGTGATAGTAGAATGACTACTTGGCACCCAGCCAGTAGGCAGGTACTGAAGACCTTCTATGAGTGAGGCACTGGGAGAGGCTGGCAGCACCAGCAAGAACAAAACCAGGTCCTGGCTTTCAGGAAGACACAGGTACTGACTGCGTTAAAATAAAGGGGACCTCATATCACCCTTCCCATGACGAAAGCATTCTCAAAACTATGATCATTACACATGGCTCCATTTTAAGAGCACTTGCAGCCAGCAGCGCAGAGCTCTGCTTGGCGTTTGTGGGAGGCTGGACTCCTTTGCAGCAGAATGAACTCAGTCCCTCGTCCGCGAGAAGGAACAGCCTTCTGTCAAGCAAGCTTCCACACCACTGCCTCCCTACGAGGTTGGTCTCAATACAGGCTTGTGGGGTGACTGCCCATTCCCAGATGTATTTCAAGAATTAGAGCCCACTCCCACTCTAGCCAGAGGCAGCAAGGAAAAACAGGATTGAGCCCAGCAGTATGCAGCCCAGCTCCTCGAGTACAGGGGTGGTGCAGGGAAGGATGGCACTTCCTGTGAACAGGAATAGGTCCATGGAGGAGAAAATAGGTCAGAAGACAGGGGGCGGTCACAGGGGATGTCGTCTTTTCAAAGACTTCCATTTGTGACAGCCTTTCTGGGCAAGTGCAAGGGAACCCCCACACTAGGTAGCTGGCACTGCCCTGCCCTTCTGCCATCGACACAGTCCCTCAAAACAGACTGCCTGGATCTGCTGGAGACATGCCATGGGCAGCTCTGGTGTCAGGGAGGTCACCTGTACTAACATGCTTCCACATTATCCTTTCACTTTCAGTAGTAAAATATCTTTTAAACTCAGCCCTGCCTGAGTAGGGAAGGTCCTTGCCACCACACTGCATACAGTAGATCCCTGAAGACATTTATTTATTCCTACCATCAAACATGGTCAACACTCAATAAAATTAACTGAATAAATGAATACAAAAGAAAAAAAAACAAGCAAATCAGTTCTTGCTGGGATATCACTTTAGCATTAACCAGTTATGAAAACTTAAGAGCTGTTAAAAAAAATTAAACAAAACAGAAAACAGGCAAATACAGTTGACATGTGCAGCCCAGCACATTACATTGTGCCTTATCCAAATAACATGGCCCTACACAGCAGTCACTCATCTGCCCTCGCAGTATGGGGTGCTACTCAAATATAAGCATTAATCAGACTATGCAGTACTCCTTTCCACGTGAGAAGTGCCGTCAGGATGCCACGCGTGAGATAGCTCTGTTGTGCTGGTGGGCAAAAGTGGCCGGCTAAACTTCTTCTAAGAGCCAATAGCTTCTATCCTCGCATTGTTGCAGTGTTTGGCCAGTAGAGCAGTGGGCAGCTGCTAAGGGAACATGGGGACTGAGCCTCATCTAGTGGCAAAGACCAGAGAGAGGCATCCACAGGGCAGAGGGACAGATAAGCAATAACTGCCTAAAAGAGCCCAACACCCATGACAGTAAGATTAAATTCACAAATCATCTTTCTTGCCTTAACAGTGAGAGCTCGAAAGCCTCCTTCCATCACTGAGTTAGGTAAAATGTTGTAATAGTTACAGTGCTGTACGCAGTAATAACAGCTGTTCTTTACTGAAGGCCTACTGTATGCATGGTCTTAATGCATATCATGTAAGATAATCTTTCCATTATTGTTAAATATTAGTAACCAGAACCAATAGATGACAAAAGTGAGGCTCAGAATCAAAGTCCCTTGCTCAGGGCCTTCATGCAGCTACTAATACCCAGGCCAGGCTTCCTTCAGGCCTTTCTCCTCATTAGACAAAAGTGGTCCTCATGTACAAGCTTTGGTGGTCTCAAGGGATCAAGGAAGGCTTCCTGGAGGAAGTTCTGCCTGAACCGGATATTAAAGGATTCATGCAAATTAGTCAAAGAAAGGGGAGACAGAGGAAGGGCTCCTTCTTCACAAGGGGACAGGGTGAGCCTGAGCTAAGAATGCAGTAATGGCTGGCATTGTCAGAGCCCACAGGTTTGCATGGGAAAGGAAGCAGCTGGGAGGTGAGAGATCCAGAGAGAGCTGCTGGCTTCACAGTGATGATTTTTAGGAAGAGAACGGGTGGCTATGTTTACAGACTGAGAAAAAGGAACTAATAAGAAAAAGATGGAGGCTGTTATTCCAGGTACGGAAATGGTGAGGGATGAATTTGTGCCCTGGTGCCTGAAGTGACAGAAGATCTGACCAAAAGCACAGCCTGAGCACGCAGAATGGTCACGCACTCAGCCTGGAGAAGACACACGGAAGCTGGAGGCATCCGTCAGGAGGTTTAAGGATATGGAAGAAAAATCGTCCACCTGGCCTCAACATTCCTGAGTGAAGTAGGAAACAAACCTTCCAGGAGTTCGTGGCGATCCTCAGCCACGCAGCCACGTGACTATCTCCAGCAGTGGCCAGGAATGGCAAGAAAGGAGCAGCACCGACTTGCGGGAGGGTTTTGCTATCGTGCAAAGCTGCACAAAAAGCCTGTGAGGTGCTGAACATGGTGCCCAAGGGAAAGTGTAAGGAACTGTGCACAGGGCAATCCTAGGAGATGATAGACTTTGTTTTCATAGAATCCCATCTCAAGAAGACACCAATCTGAGGTTCCTCACAAGGGTTCCATCCCTGAGAAAGAACAAGCTCAGATACCGCCCCCCCCAACCCTCAGAGAACTAGAGCTTAATCGTGCTAATGAGTGCTGGTGGCCTTGTGTTATTCTACAAAAAGTATTGAATGGAGAGGGCTGTGAGAGTCCGGCTGGCTGACCTGCAGCCGAGGGCCTCCCTCCCCTGACACCTGTAGTGTGTGCTTCCGGGCTTGTTTCCCACTTTCTGCACTCTACAGAAGTAAGTGAGACACCATCCCACCATCCCCTGTGCTTCTTCTCACTTGGCTGCTTCTGTTTCTCTTCCTAGAAGAGAAAACATCTCAAGTTTGTAGAGCAGATCTCTGCCCCTGACCTCTGACCTCCGCTGCTCTGATAACTCAGAACCCCACCCACATCTTTCAAAGAAGCTGCTCCCAGCCTCTACAGAGTCTTCCCCGTCCAGCTCCTCCTTCCGTGGCTAAGATCCTAATATTTCACAGTTTTGGAAGTCTCTCCTCTTCTGCCCCCCTGCTGTCTGACCCTACCTTGTAGTACCCAAGCCCTGGAATCCTAGGAAACTCCACCAAGGAGTCTGGTAAGCAGCTCACCATCTTCCTCCCAAGTTCAAGCACTAACGTGGCCCTGGAAACAACCTCCCCAGCAGGCTGGTCACATCCCAGACCACTTGTCCCCACTAAACCGTAGCCACCCAGCTTCCAGGAGGCCCTGTGGGGAAGATCCCTGACCTGGCAGTGTCCTGGCAGTTGCTGGAGGGCATCCCTTCTGGCAATGCCAGGCTCTTTCTGTCTCAGCCAATTCTTTATACAACCAGTGAACACTTAAATGTAACTTTTATTTAAAGCAAAAGAAGAAAGGAAAGAGTAAAGAGAAGAGCAATAAAAGGTATTTCCTGCAAGAAGGACGGGCCACTGCACCAGCAGGACAGCAGGACAGGGAGATGGCTGCGGAGGCAAAGTCAAAGGCCACTGTCTTTATATCCTTCTATGTCAGAGGTGCGTTTGCCCACGCATCCTGGCTGCGATTGGCAGGGCTGAGCCTGTTGTCTGCATTCTAGATCCGGTTAAATCTTGGCATTAGCCTATGTTCTAGATCATTGAGACTGACAGACTGCATCCTGTTTTCCAGTCAGCCTGCCATGCCCTGGTCGCCTGCCTCCACTTTGTCCCCTCAGTCACACCCTTCCATCGAACTTCACGCGGCGCCCAAGCCTTTCCTCCATGGCCGTCCATGTTCCTTTCTTTTAGTTCCGCTCTCATCTACACCAAGCTAAGGCAGCAGCACACTAACCACCTCTTGCTTCCCCTCACAACTCCTTCATCCTGCCCTTGGGCTGTGTTCCTCTAGTGGCCCTAGCATCCCAGCCGCCAATGCGCCCCAGGACACAGAGCTCACCAGAGAGGACTAGTTGCTCCCCAACATACGATGTCACTTTTTAAAAAAAACAAAGAATTCACAAGTCTGCCCAGATGTCCTGGAACTTTGGCCAGCTCTTTGCCCAGTCTCTGTAGTGACATTCCAGCCTCACGTTCACCTCAACCCTCTCCCCAAAAGCAAGATGTCACTACTTATAGCCAGGGATGTTTTATTCAAAAGAGAGAAAGAGGAAAAGGAAGGAAGAAGTGATAAAGAAAAAGAAAGGAATAGAAAGAGAAAGGAAAAGAGAAAAACAAAAAAGGGAAAAGCAAGCTTTAGATGGTTGTGCCTCAACCTCCAAAATAGTCCTACCCCAGACCTGTCCTTCTATCTCAGGACATTTGTTGTGCCACTCATGCACTCATTTGCATCTGTTTCAGGTAACAGTCCCCCTCCCCCATTAATTCTCCCTCCTTCCCTGTATCTTCGGGCTCCTCAGACTTTAACTTACAATTGCCCTTCAGCTTCTCCCATCCTTAAAAAAGGTGACTGTGACTTCTAGGTGAGTGTTCACAGCCTAACTATGCAATACACACACCCCACTTCCCTTTCATTTTTTAAAATCAAGCGTGTGCGTAAGCAGAGCTTTTGAAGTCAACTAGAGTTCCAAGGCTTAAGCAAATTTCTTTAAAATTTTTCTGTTACCTCATTTTTCTAAATAGCATATATTTTACCATTTTCTATTCAGATGTTCTCTTTTGTTTTCTTACTATAGAAAATGAGGATTCAAGTCTCTCACCAAGCCTCTACTAAGCTTGCAAATTTTGCTTTCCAAATCTCTGTTCATGATGCCCAGCTATTATACGCAGTGGTTAAATTGTCTGGTCCATATATATACATATATATATGTGTGTGTGTGTGTGTGTGTGTGTGTGTGTGTGTGTGTGTGTGTGTGTGTCTGCATATCTCATAAAGTACTATACTAGGACTGTATTTCCCTCAGACACTTATAACAACATTGCCACTTTAATCTACTTTTTCTGTTCTAATTCCATCACTCATTTATACACACACACACACACACACACACACACACACACACCAGTAAAACTCCTGTCAATATAGTGGAACATGTGAGAGACCCCACCACCTAGTACTGATGCCCCACATAATCCTGCACCATCGGTTTTGGATGAAAGGGTGCTCCCCAAGCTGGCTTCCCGTTGTCTCATCCTGGAGTTTTCTGCACTGGTGTCCTGCTGGTTTTCTTCCTTCAGTCTTCTCTCAGTCTCACATAAATTAAGTCTTTCTCTCTCTCTCTCATTTACATTCTCATTTTTTTTAATTTTTTTTGTTTCAGAACCTTTGTTTATTCACTCATTTTTATGGCCGGCTCAGCCCGCCCTGATGGTAGGGCTGGCGCAGCATGTGGTGCTGGGGATCAAACCGAAGTCCCTGAAGCTGCCCAAGCTTTCCCAAGCAGGTGCTTTAGACCACTGAGCCATCCCGCTGGGCCCCTACATTCTCATTTTGATGGAGCACGTGGTACAATAATTTCTAGAAAAGGTGGCAAGGAAGACCACTGTTGTTGGGTCCTTTCTTGTGTCAAGAATTCAGGATTAGAAATCTTTCCCACAGATTCATAAAAGTCCTGCTCCATGTCCCTCAAGCGTTGAGAAGTCCCATGTTATTCTGATTCCATGTCCCCTGTATATATAGTCTGTCCCTCGCTGGTAGCTTTCAAAAATCTCTCCTCACCGCTAAGGTCCTGACATATTTTTCATCTATTACGCTAGTCGCTCACTGACACATTCAGCTTTAAAAATCCAGGTTTTCAGGTCTAGGAACTTTTTCTTACGTTTTTGATAATTAATTCTATTTTCCCTCTTTCTGGAATTCCTAGTAGTCAAATGTCTGATCTTCTAATTCCCTTATTTTTACATAAGTTCTACTTGCCAGAGTTTTGTCCTTTAGATCTACCTTCTGGGAGTTTTCTTCAATATTATCTATTGTCATTTATATTTTCTACTAGTTTTCCAAAGTCCCTTTCCATTCTCTGAATGTTTCCTTATGTAACAGCCTATTCTTGTTTCATAGATGTGTTTCTTATCTCACAGGTGACACTGATATATTTTGAATTTTTACTGTTTTCCTCTTTTTTTTCATTCATGTTTCTATTAATTTTACCTACTGCAATCTTGCCGCACACCTCTGGTGATTCTTGGCTCTGTGTTCCCAGGAGTTAAGCACCAGACATTGCAGGTTCTTCCTACTGGGGCAGAGCCTGTGCCTCTGGAGCTTTGCCAGAGGTTTGGGAGGGAGGCACTTCTTTCTATGAGGTCTCGAGTCCCATCTCCTCATCTGGCTACCACAGAGTGGCTGCGGGAACCTCACTGCTCGGAGTGTAATGTTTTGCTCACTGCCCCTGTTTCCACCACAGTACTGAGTGTCCGAAGTGACCTCCAGGCTTCTGGAAGGGAAGCGGATAGAGGGGAAGTGACCCGAAGTGAGAGCAAGAATGTGGACATCTAGCTGCCCCTTAAGCGAGCGCTCCATCCGCCTGACGACATTCTCTCTCGTAGGAGGAGTCCTGCATCTTCCAGAATGCTTGCTACCTCTGATGCCTCAGCCTTGCAGGAATTTGCAGACCCGGGGTGGGCTTCTTCCTCCTTTGATTTCCCACTTCCTCTTGTCTCCTCCAGACTATCAGGAGCTGCGGAAGGAAGGAAAGAGGAGGAGGGAGTGGGAGCGAAGAGGAGCGGAGAAAGGGCGGACCAGAAGAAGAGGCAGAGGAGGATTTACCGAACGTCCGCTGTGCCCCAGGCCATCTTGTCTGGCTGGGCACTTCACATACAGACACCTCCTAGGTGCGGACTGGCCTCGCTGCTCACGCGGTACAGCTGAGGAAATGCTTCTCAGAGATACTCCTTACCGGGCCCTGGGTCAGCCATCCAGCCCATGCCTGTCTTCCACCTCAGGGGTCCATGAATCCCAGGGCCACGTCCTTCATCCTCCCTTGACCTGAGCTACAGCAGCGGCCCTAGGAATGCCTGGCCACACACAGCCCCAGGATGACAAGTGAGAGCCACACCTGCCCCCACCACCATGGGAGGCTGCCCACACCCCTGAGGCTGGCTCCCCAGGCCCTTCTACACTCTGGGTCCTCTCAAGCTTTCCAGGCCTTCTAGGAGAGTGGGCAGAGTATTTTTCTCTTCGCCCTGGATGGTGACCAAGGTGCTGTGTTCTCAGCTGCTTGGGCTGAGATCTGAAGCCCATACCCAGCCACTGACGTCACTCGGCATGCCCGCTACTTCCACGGGCCGTTTATGCTGGCACAGCCCGGAGCAAGGCTGGCGGGAAGAGAAGCAGCCCAAACAGGATTAATAAGAGGCAGCTGGTCCTTAAAAGCCTCCTTGACAATGTAAAGAAACTAAGTCAGATGTTTTTGCAAAGGAGGTTGAAAGGAGCACGCCCAGATCCTCCTCCTTTTCTGTTACCTCTCTCCCCGACTTCCTCTCCACAGCCGCAGGCTCTAGTGCAAAGGGATGATGAGCCAAGGCCAGACCCTGGCCTGAGGGAGCCGGGCTCCCTGGGGCCACACGTCACGGGTGTTCTCTCAGGTTCCCTGCTAAGCAGAGCCCATGAAATGTCTGAGTGGACAATGGATAAGGCACAGCAGGTGGGCAGGACACACCCAAAGGACACCCTGAAGACCACAGGGCAGGCTTTCATGATGGGGGCAAAGAAGAATCTCCAGGGATCAGTGAAAATGAGGCTGAGCCGGCCTGAGCCCCAGGCCAGCTGGTCCCTCACAAGCTTTCTCCCACACTTCATCAAGCCCTCCCTGGCAGTCTCCTCGAGCTCCTCCAAATCTTCCCAACCGCATGGAAAGACTCTAATGTACCTCCTGTCTGAAGCCATCCCTGGCCAACCTTCTAGCAGAGACTTCTGTGAACTTCAAGACATTCCTGTCCACCCTTCATCATATGGGTTCTCTCACGTAGGTTAGCTTGCAATTCCTATGGAAGGCACTATGAAGACATTTCTTCTCCAATTCAGCCATAGGAAGCTCCCGTCATGAAGAGCTAGCATTCTCCTCTTCCTGACAATGACATCTTTGGAACTCACCTTTTGTCTTTCTTTGTCACTCTGAAAGCTCCAACGATGCAGAGAAAGTTCAAATGAGATGAGGGTTCGGGGACAGCTTCTCCTTTGAAATGTCCTAACACTTACACTGAGCCTCAAACGGGAAAAAAGGTTGATCAGATGAAAATTGAAGAGTGCATTTTCTGTTCCAAAAGCACAGCACATGCTAGAGTCCTGAGGCAGAGCGTCACCCAGCACCCAGTGTGACCCGACCATGCTGAGTAAGAAAAGCAGCCACCAGTGAGACCATGACATGCACATCAGACTTCCTGAGAGGGCACAGCCCACTGTGCAGATCCTGTAGAGCGTGGTTAGAGGTCTGGACTCTTAGAGCTCTTCCCAGGGCTCTGAGAAGCACTTGCAGAGTTCTAGTGTAGGCTTCACCTGAGCCAGCGCACTTTCGAAGATGTCTTCTGTAGCATGGAAGCCCACACCCAGGCAGAGCTCAATGCAAGGCACACCACAGAGATGCAACAGAGGACAAGGAAGACCGCCACAGGGCTGCTGAAGTTGTCAGGTGAGGGATGGCGGGGATCTGGCCTGGGTGCCTCCACAGGAATGAACATCAGTGGCTGTTTTGGAGACAGAACCAAGGGAACACTTGGGTTCTAGAAATCACCATAAGAAATGGCTCTGGATGAGTCACAGCCATTCCTGGTTCCAAAGTAAATCCTAAAGGGATTTGACTGACCTTGGGAGATACCAAAGTTCCATGTTTTGTTATACAGGTCTTGCTTTAACTTGCCCTTAACCACCCAGCAGAAAAGTTTAACCGCGAGGCACAAAATGTAAAGCTAGATTAGCATGCTGAGCTGTAAAAGGCTTAAATCAACAGCTTCCAACATTGCCAGTTTTGCCAGTAGCCCACTGTGATTATCAAACATTGGATTATGTATATAACTACTGTCTCTTAGTTCAATGAGAAAAAAATTTTTTCTTACCAATAATGATTAGAGAAATTATAACATCTATACCCTGTGCTCTGTATAACTACTAGGAGGACAACAATATCCATTGTATCAAGTACTAGAAATGTATTACTAATATGTTTTAAAATTGTCACATTTTTATTTCTTATTAAAAGTAATTTAAAAAAAGAAAAAGCAAAGGCTCTGGAGGCAGCCCAAGCTGGGGTTAAGAACCAGCTCTGCCACTTAATAACCACATGCCTGGACAGCACTCCTGAACCTCCCGAAGCCACAGGCCCCACCTGTGACATGGTGTGGCTCCCATAGGGGCTGGAGAAGGATGTGGAAGGCGGTGTGGCGGGGGAAATTTCTGGACTGAGACCCACTGTGAACCTGCACAGGATGTGGGTCCACAGCACATACCCAGGAGTCCACACTGGACTCAGGGTAGCTGAGCACAGAAGCCAGAGTCCAGGCAGAGCCAGCCCTGGGCTCCAGGGCTTGTCACCCCTGGCCTTCAGAAACCCCTTTTCTTAGAAATCCTAGTTCAGGCACTTATGCTTTCAGACCTCATAGGAGACAACGTTCTTGTCACAGGAGAGCTGGCAGGCAAGAATCTGGGTGTTTTAGTTACTGTTCTGTCATTGCTGGGACAAATACCCGACACACAAGCTTAGGGGAGGAAAGGTTTATTTAGCTCACAGTTGAGAGTTTGTCTTGGATCTGGAGGAAACTTGGGACTTGGACTTTTCAACAATGCTGAAACTGTTGGGACTTTGGCAGCTCTTAGAGATGGACTAAAATGCCTTCTACAGAAAGGGATGTACATAAGTCTCTGGGAGTCCAGAGGCAGAATGTTATGGTTTGTATCTAGTTGTCCCCCTAAAGCCTCATGTAAACCATGGGGCTGACAAGTGCCCGGCTTGAGGGGTGGGGCTTGAGGGGACGTGGCCAAGAGGGGCGTGAACCGTTAAGCTGACAGCACGCGCTGTCAGAGTGCCCCCCTCCACCAGGTGGCGCAGAGGCATGGAGCAGATCATCCTGGACACAACAGCGCCCCAGCCCCTCCTCTGGTGCCTATAAAGCAGGGGCAGCCTCTTGAAACCTCCAGGAACTGTGAGCCAAATAAACCTTTCCTCCCCTAAGCTTGTGTGTCAGGTATTTGTCCCAGCAACAAGAGAAAAGTGACTGAGACGCTGGGGTTGGGAAGTTCGCCACACTGCCAGGCCAGGGAGGCTGGGACCAGGCACACTGCAGCACCACCCACCAGCCCCTGCTGTTCCTCTCCCGTCCCTGTCCACCTCGTCTTCCTCTCTTCCCCTCCTCTTCCTCTCCCCTTCTCCTTGCTGCTCTAAGTCTTGGCCCCCTGCACACCTCCTGGTCCCACTTTGGGGCTCAGGGCTAAGAACACACCCCTGCCTGGCTGCATCCTCCTTTCCACTCAGTGGCTCCCGGCCAAGTGCCAAGGTCACCGAGTGCTTCAGAGAGAAGCGTCTGAATCTAACCCCTTCTCTCTCCTCCCTTCCTCTCTCTTCTCTTCTTCTCCTTTCCTCTGGGAACCTAAGAAGTTCTATTTCATAGACTTTCCTGGCACGTTTTCTGCGGCTTGGGGCCACTTGCCATTGGGGGCAGCAGCACCAGTGCCCCAGCGAACAGTGATTGCATAATGCCCAGCCAGGCTGCCTCGCAAAGCCATGCCTTCCAAATAACCCATGAATGAGCCCAAATAATACATGAAATTGTACCGGGCCTGCCCCACGCAGCAAGGGGAGAGAAGCACCCCAGCCCGGCCTGGGACACTTGATATCTTCTCAGCAGCATAGATTAGGAAGGATTAAGATGAAGTGGACGGGGCCGATCCAGTGCATGAGGCTTGAGTATGACCAGCTCGGTGGGGCCAGCCCTACCACCACAGCCCTGAAACGGACAGAACAGGCACGTGACAATGGCGAGACTAGTGTCACACACTGTCCCGTGTGGCTGTGCCTTGTGCCCACACGCCCACACGCCCTCCCTCCCTCTCAGCCTCTGAGGTCATGTCAACCAGGTGGGTGGGGACATGGAGCCAACAGCTGTCACCAGCCTGCTGGCATGCAGCTCCTCAGGGCTACACTGGGGCCAAGCTAGGATGAGGGCACAAAGATTCAGGGTTGGGTTCTCAGCGAGATCTGTTCCTGTCAATAGTTCTCAGAGTCCAGCATTGTGGGTGGCCTGTGCCTCTAGTATCAGCTACCTGGGAGGCTGAGGCAGGAAGATCACTTAAGGTCAGCTTGGGTAACTTAGCATGACCTTGTTTTTAAAAAAAAAAAAAAAAAATCCAGGTATGATGGTATATGCCTGTAATCCCAGCATTAGGGACGTTGAGGCAGGAGGACTACCATGAGTTCAAAGCCAGCCTGAACGCCATAGTGGGACTGGGATTCAAAAAAGGTCTTTGTCCCTATTTCAAGTTTTGCACAGAAGTCACAGAAGTTTAGACCCAGTGTTCACTTACAGCTCAGTAGCAAAAACAAAATAAATTAGACACTGAATAGACAGAGGCCCTAGAACCCATGGAAATGGATACGGGACACAGCCAGGCTTGCACTAGGGAACTGACCGTAGGGCTTGTAGGGAGGGCTGAGGGGCTGATCGGTGCACAGCTCCTGAGCCCACCTCAGATGCTGAACACTGTGCCCAGCCGTCTGCCTGTCTCCCCCAGGCTCCCTCTGCATCCCACCCCTACCCCCACATCTGCCAAGCAAATGGAGGCCACGAGGCACCTCCCGCCTTGCAGCCTGGGGCTGCACCCACCTTTCCGAAGCCCGCTGCAAGTTTTCCTGCCAGCACCAGCTGGGCGAACATCTCTTACCTCATACAGAAGCGGGCACTGACTTTGCCCTCTGCGCTCAGCTTCCTTTACCTCTCTAGAATTGAGCCCTTTCTGACCCGTCCAACCTTGGACCTGCCCATGATTTCTTTCAAAACTGAGCTGCCCACTGACAGAGGAACAGACAAGCCCAAAGTGCTGGATGTGTGCTGTGTGACATTTCTCAGCCTTCAAGAAGAAAGGAATTCTGACCTGTGCTACCACGTGGGTGAGCTTTGAGGGCCCTGGGCTGCCGGAAGTAAGCCAGGCACAGAAAGACAAATTTTGCATGGTTCTGCTTATAGGAGGGACCCAGACTGCAGGGAGCAGGAAGCCGATGCCGGAAGCTACTGCTTAAATGGGCGCAGTGTTTCCGTTTGAGGTGATGAAATCAATATCAAGAGACAAGTGGTGACAACAGGTCAGCAACATGACTGCCAGCAAACTGAACACTTAGAGCAGCTAACCCTCTTTCCCATTCTACAGCAGGTATGCTCAGTATCCCTGGCCATTACTGAAAAGCCAATGAAACAATACTATGGGGTTCCACCCCAGGAAGACTAGCTATTGTCAAAAAATTAAGTAATAGCAAATGCTAGCAAGGCTATGGAGGAAAAGGAACACTTCTGCATCGCTGGGGAGGAATTAACTATGGAAATCATTATGGAGAAACTGCAAAATGCTAAAAATGGGAGCCAGGGATATAGCTCAGCAGCACAAGCAGCTGCCCAGAAAGTGCAAGATCCTGAGTTCAATTCCTGGTACCGGAAAAAAAAAAAAAAAAATCAAAGCTAAAAGCAGAAGTTCCATTTCATCCAGCTATTCCTCTTTTAGGTATTTTCCCCAAAGAGTTAAAGACACCGTAATATAGTGATACATGAATATGAGCCTTCACAGCAGCACAGTCCTAGTAGCCAAATCTGGGAAGTGGCCTGTGTGTCCACCAGCAGAGGAGCAGATGGACACGTTAAGCCCCTGACCTACAAACACTCGAGTTGCAGGCTTTCGCAGATACAAACGGACCTCATATTATGAACGTTAGTAGATACAAACAAACCACAGAAGCCGCTCGGATGTCCGCTGGACACTGTCACAGTTGTACTGCTGTGTGCTTACTGCACCGTGCGACAGCGTATAGTAGCACAGTGCTAATCAGAGCCCAGGATGTGCAAAAGCAAGAGGAGAAACTGTGGTGATAAGGACGGGGCCGCCAGGATGCGCAAAGCAGCACATCGTGCCCAGGATGGGTGAGACTCGCTTTGCTGGACTCAGGCGCGAATCCAACTTAGGAACGTTCTCCTGGAAAGGAGCCGGTTTACAAGTCGGGGACTTACTACCTTTACGCACAGTGGAGTACCGCTCTTCCGTAAAGACATACAGATTCAAGTCCTTCGTAGAAAAAGAGAGACACCATGTGACCATCGGGTTACAATGAAATAAACCAGACGCACAAGCCTGAGTGTCGCATGGCTTTTCTTACATGCGAGGAGACATTAACAGAGTGCAAAATAAAAGTGATGACCAGAAGTAAGGAGCTCTTTCTCAGAGAGTAGCAGCCCCAGGAGCTGGCGGAAGAGAGAGGAACAGGACGAAAAAAGATTAGGGTGAGTCGTGTACATGATAACCTCCCCACGAGAAGCCTAAACATCACGGACAAAGCAACCATGCTCAAATAAAATACAGTTACGATGAGGAAGTTTAAGGCCCGCCTGGAGAAGAGAGCCTGGCTCAACATGAGGCTGAAGGCTAGCTCCTAGCACTGCATGCTGAGGGCGTGGAACTTGACGTGATGCGGGCTGTATTGCACACGAAGCTCTTCACATGAAAGGAATGCTAAGTCGAACAGACGCTGCCGGCTTCCACCCTCCCGCCAGCTGACTCCCGCGCCCGGAGGCCTTCCTCCATGCCTTGGTGGGCCCCCGCAATGTCTCCATCCTTTGGGTCACAGCACGCCTCACTCCTGTCTCACTGATAAGGCCCGCTGTGTGCCTGGCCCTCCCAGGAGGTGCGGGGCGGGGGGGGGGGGTCACCAGCCCCGCCCCGCCCCGCCCACTGCCTCGCTAGCCCTTGTCACGTACAGGTCTGCAGCGGGAGCACATTCTGTTAAATAACTCTGTGTCCCCGCCCCATCCACCTCTCTGCAGTCTCACGGCCAGGGTCCCTCGAAGGTCCCACACTCTGTGGCTCCTTCCTCCCTCCCTCCCCACACCTCCTCCCCCCACCTCTGCTCAGGTGACAGCTGCCCTGGAACCTCTCCTGGCGGTGAATGAGATCCGGTCTCTTTATTTCCGTAATCCCCTGGGTTAGCTCTACTACGTGACTCTCTCCACACTCGGCATCAGCTATCGGCGTGTGTGATGCGCCACCAACTATGACATTCTTAGAGGCCAGAGGGAGCCCCAGTGCCCAGCCAAGTGTGCCAGCCTTAGCATCTACCACCCAAGTGCTTGCTGAATCAACAGCTGAGCCCCGGGCCTCGGTTCCTGTCTCTGGCCCCACTCCCCATGTTCTTCTTTAAAAATCTGAGAAAATAGGCGAGGCAAGTGCAGTCCACGACTTACTAAGGAAGAACAGAACGTACAAATAAAAGATAGAGGGAGAAAGACGGGGGAGGGGAGGAAAAGGGGGCAGAGGAGGCTCTGGGGGAGGCCTGTGCAGCCCCAGCTCCCCGAGGCGGTGCTCCAGCTCCTCCAGGCGGTGCTCCAGCTGATGCTGAAGCTACCCCTCCATCACCATCCTGTTCCCGCTCAGCGTCTGATTCATTCTTTATCTTGGGGAGCAGCCAAGGCCCCCCAGGCAGGGTCTTGCACAGATCTGCGCACACCAAGTCATCTTCACCTATATTTAATCAATCACATCCAGGCGCTTGGGCTCCCTTCCAGACGGGGCTGAGGGCTGCAAGCTCGGACCACACGGAGCCTGCAGAGCCCACTGGGCAGCCGCACTACGCTTGGTGCTGTTTAGGGGGTGGAGAGTGGAGGGATACCCTTTTGTCATTCTTATGGCAGGGACCAGAAGAGAAGGAAAAGGGGGCAGATACTCGTGATGCGATGCCAGGGAGACTTTGAGCATCCAGGGCAATTACCTTCCTGGTGACTCAGAGACAGGAAGTCCCAGGCTGCCGTGCGGAGGGCAGGCACGCGTGTTTGTGGTGACATCACCTCCAAGTTGGTGGGAAGGAAAAAGAATGCAACCGCCAGAAAGGTCGGTGGGGCTCCGTCACATCTGCGCCCTGACCCAGCCCTCTTCTCCATCGCTTGGATCTGGCCGAGAAGGAAGGAGCCAGTGGGGCTCGCAGGTGAGCCCCTCGGCCAGGGATAGGCGCGAGAGAAGGCAGCCCCCTCAGCACTGCAGAAGCTGGCACGACGCGACTGGAATCCTGGGAGCAGGCGGCAGAAGGAACCTTGACCCAAAGCCCCAAAGCCTCACCCGCGCCTGTAGCATGAGTCCTACCCCACCACCCTCGGACCGCTGAGAATGGCACGGTAGCACATCCAGCAGCTGATAGCCTCAACAAGCAATGGGGTGCCCAGAACCTCACCAGAGCATTGGGAAGTTGGGGAGAGAGTGGGGGACAGACGAAGAGCTAGATGTATGGTAACTACAGGGCTCAGTGAGCACTGGGTACCTCAGGCCCTTGGTGACCTTCCTTTCCTGGGACAGGAGCCTGGGCCAGTCTCTGCTGGGGTTTCTCCCACCTGCTTTCCGCCCTTGACAGAACCCCTGGCTCTCCACAGACGCCTGTCCCCCTGTACAGCCTGCCCTCCCCACCTGCAGCACCCGGATGAGGGTGCCCAGCAGGGAGCACCCAGGAAGGAAGTGGGCGGAGTCCAGCCAGCACTCCTCACCCGCCTCACCCTCACCCAGAGCCAGCTGCGCTCTGCTCTCCCCATGCGAATCAGAAGCCCAGCAGCTCCCTCTGTAAATTTCATGACAGCAGACAGAACACATCTAGGCCACCAGCATCCTCGGGGTTTTTCCTTCTGGTTCTTGCAGAAGAGAATAAAACCACTGTGCTTAGTGAGCCTTAGATAGGAGCAAATGTATGCTGGCCACGCTATACAATCTAGAGCAAGCCCAGCAGAGGCAGAGACCCAACAAGCAACTAATATGCCTGGGACTGCCGTCCCTGACATAAACACTCCACGCCTCGGCACATGGGTCCACAAATTCTCTCAGCTATTGTGGCTAAATCAGCCAGCATTTTAGTAGGTGTTCATCGTGTGCTCCACAATGTGGAAAGTTGAAAATGCACTGCAAAGACACACACACAAAAGACGGGCCATGCCAAACAGCAAGAGGCACCCAAAGAGCTCGGAAAGGGGAAGGTCAAGCTCCAGCGGGAAGGCAGAGAATCAAGGACTAGCCGTATTTTCACAGATGAAAGGGGCAAATCAACGTGTCCAGGTTGGAGCAGGAGAAACAGGGATGCGGGACAGCGTGAAGCACGCTCAGAAAGTAGTGAGCTGACTCACAGTGCCTGGTTTGATATCCAGACACAAATATGAATGACAGTCATGCCTTGGTTACCCGTGCTGCATAATAAACACCCCAGAACTCACCGCAGTAGCTTAAAACGTAACAGCCATGCACTTTTTCACAACTATGCAGTCTCTTCTGGGCTGGTTTATTTCTACGCATGATGCCACTGGGACTGGTAGGTGCAAGATGACCTCAGGCCTAGTCTTCCGCCTCCTCCAGGATGACCACACCTGGTTCAGATCTACGTCACTCAGAGTGGTCAAACCAAGGGCCTGGTGTGCACTAGCCAAGTGCTCCACCCTGAGCCACCGCTGAGCCCCAAGCTTTTGTGGGTGGCATCTCAAGACATCAGCAAAGCAGAAGCAAAAGTGCAGGCTTCCTCAGAGGCAGGGTCATGCACCCCGTGTCCAGCATGTCTTGTTCATCCCCATTGCCCATAAAATCACCCCAGGTTCTGTAAGGAAGGAAGCTGTCCAAGTATGGATTCAGAGAAGGGTGACTGGCTGGGTACCTGTCACAAATATCAAACAATACCTCAGGCACTGCTCTGAGGAGCTTGATTTCCATGACCTGGCCAGGAGAACAGTATTTGAAAAGGAACTGTATCCAGGACTGGGAGCAGCGCATAGAAACCATTGAATTTAAGGCTAAGGAGTTAGCATTTCATTCAAGAATTCTTCATTCAGGGGCCAGGGAGATAGCTCAGTGACTTAAGGTCCTGCCTGGCAAGCACAAGGTCCTGAGTTCAATCCCCATTCCCGCAAAAAAATAAAGAATTCTTAATTCAAATATAAAAATATCTGTAGGTGATCGTTTAAACCTAAATCAGCCAGCATTTTAGTAGGTGTTCATCGTGTGCTCAAGCAAGCTGGAAGAGCAGCCTGGGTCTAACTCCAAGTCGGATAAGCTGCGAGGACTGCGTTCCCATCGCCTAAACCAGAAACCACTGCTTCCCCTTCTGTAGCTGGGAACCTAGGTGGGAGGGCCTGCAACCTGGAGGTAGCACACAGCGCTGAGGGTAGAGGCCTGCCTCCTTCATCAGTCTCTCCCGCGGCTGTGGCCTGCTGCTTCTCCTCTACTCCGACCCTTCCCCCTCCTCCTCTCCCTCCACTCCTCTCTCCCTGCCCGTCCTCTCCCTGCTCCCTCCCTCCCTTTGCCTCTCCCTCCCCATCCGCCTCCCATCCCCCTCCCTCTCCTGCTCCCATTCTCCCATCCTTCTTTCCTGAAGACACTGTCTGCCTAGCTAGATCCGCAAGCTGTAAAAGAGTGAAGCCTAAGCCAAGCTTAGGGACTAAGATTGACGACTGCCACCGGGAGAGCCGCTGCCTCCTGGCTAGTCAGTCGCATGGCCATGAACAGTAGAGAAGAAATCTAAGGCTGCTGCTCCAGCTGGTGGCTTGGGATACCCATGGCCTGTCACCAATCCTTTCTCTCCTGACTTGGCCTTCCCCTCAAAAACTCCAGGGAACCCGAACCCGAGCCTGCCCTCCCCCACCCCTACTTCCTGACGACCTGCTTCCCCTACAGATGCCCTCTTCCTGCCCCTTATGATAAATAAAATGCTACAGAATAGTGCCAGTGCCCAAAAGCCAGGCCTAGGGATGCGGACCTGCACTCCCAGCACCAGGGAGATCGCAAGTGTGAGCCCCACCTGGATAACGTAACAAACCACTTAAAATCCTGTCTTGAAATTTAAAAAAAATAATAATAAATTAAGCGCGCTTGGAATGGAGCTGAGTGGGGCGGAGCGTAGGCAAGGTCCGCAGCCACCCTGGTTGCACCCTCTCCTTTCATTCCTGGGCGATCTAATTTTTCTCAGTCCGCAGCGGCTTCCTCAACACAAAGCAGCTCCTGCAGAGACCATAAACTGGTTCAGAAGCGCGTGGGTTCCCGTGAGCAGCCTAGCCTGCGTCTTCTTCCCAGAGGTGGTTCCAGCTGTCCTGGGGCCCAGGACAGCCTCAGGATTACTGTGCCTGTGGCTACCGCCCCTTCCGATTTCCGGTCTGGCTGCCTCTTCCTCCGCTCCACGCAAAGCCCGTCCCAACACAATGCTCCCTGTGTTCCGCCGCCTCGCAAAAACCCCATCTCTCATTCCCAGTGTACTATGCCAATTTCCTAAATTCAGGAGGCGTCTCTGCCCCGGCATCGTAACTGCAGTTAGTACTGGGACTGGTGGGGAAGGGAACGAAGCTTGAGTATTCTTACCCCAGAAAGGGCCAGGAGGGAGCTCTGTGAGGTCACAGAGCCTTCTATCTACCTGATTGTGTCGCTGTCCCCTAGTGTATCTGTATACCACAGCACTGTGCTTGTACCTCATGAGAAAAAGAGGGGGATTTTTATTTCTGAATTATGACTACTAAAGCTAGAAAGGATTTTACTTTTACTTCATAATTCCAGAGCAGTCATTTCAGCGAGCTCTGGGTGGGAGTGAGTGTATTTTTGATAAGGCGGTTGTTGGTAACCCCAAGAAAAGATGGGCCCTGGTGGCGCCGGGTCAGGCAGGATGAGTGCCGCTAAGGCAGGCATCTGGAGATAGCGCTTTCATTAAAGTTGAATCCAGGAAGAAAGGATGTGGACGTCACATACACGCTGGCACCTCCTGCGCCCTTCCTCCACGTCAGCGCCAGCCGCAGGACCCTCGGGGCCACTGTCCACGCCGGGAGCGCAGGCCACATGTGGCTCCCACGAGCCAGCCCTAGCTCCTTCCGGCCGCAACCTTCTGCAAGATCAGGAGGTGAGAAGGATTTCCAGCAGAAACCACTTCTGGCGTCACCGGCCACGTGTGACTGCCGTAAGTTTCCACTAAGACAATGGCAGCTGCCTGGGCTCCTGGGACGACCACGAGGGAACCGCGGGAACCGCAGCTCTGCAAGCAGTGGGGGCAGGGCGGGGAAGGGCGAGGAGGCGCACATCTGCCGCGCAGCGCCATCTAGGGTCCGCTGGAGGGAACGACCTCGGTGCGGCAAAGGCAGACCTGGAAGGGCTGTGGGATCTCAGCCTGGCCAGGAGGGCACCAGCCTGGGTCAGGCGGGACCTTGACACCCCGAATCACCTCAGACCGCGGCCTCTGGGGTCCCCGGGACAGGTGTAGGCATCCGTTTGATGAACTGGAGTCATGCCAGTCACACCAGTGACACCAGTCACTCCAGTCACCCAGGAGTCTGATAGAAAACTGGCAATAAGACGCTATAGAGGAGATTTGCTCGGAGACAGGGACAACAGGTCGTCGGTGACATTGTACGTGGATGGTTGTGGGAAACCAAAATATTGAAGACCTGTGTTCCCAAGTCTTCATGAGCAATCCTTTTTAATAAGCAAGTGAATTCAGGGTTTAACTTTTCTTTCTTTTCAGTCAGTACCTCTGAGCTATATCCCCAGTCGGATGTTCCTCGGTACCTCAGCCTATCTGGTCACTAAGGCAAACTCTAGTCACGCACATGTAATCCAGCCCTTCACCTCCGTGAGTAGGAAAGCTGAGGGTCTACCTCCCCCTGTGCTTCTGCTTCGGGTCACCTTCGTTTTTGAAGCTAAGGACAGAATCCGGGGCCCAGCACGGTCAGCACTCATTCTGCCTGCTGAGCTATACCTCGGCTCTTCCCATGTGCTTTTAAAAGTAGAATTTAAAGCCAGAATGGTGTTGCCTGTTATCCCAGCTACTTGAGAGGCTGAGGCAGGAGGATGGAAAGTTCAGAGCCAGCCTAAGCAGCAGAGTGAGGCAGGGCCTGAAAAAGGTAGTATAAAAATAGGTTTTCTTACCATTCTGACCAGTGCGTAAGGAGACAGCTGCTGTGAGTTTGTTCAAGCAGCAATAATAGTATGATGCTAGTTCCTTCTAGTGGAACAGCCAAAATCCAGAATATGGGCGGCGCCGAAGCCTGAGGACGGGGCCACAGGTACAGTCACTGGCGCCTGGCGGGGATGCCGACTGGTTGGGCCTCTTTGAAAGAGTCTGCCAGGGGCTCGTGGAACCGAGCATGCGCCCCACACACGATCCCGCAGTTCCACCCCTGGGTACAAGCCTAAGGGAGTCCCAAGCGTCAGGGCACACAGGAAAGCCTGCGCCTGGCTGTGCGCAGCAGCGCCATTCCCACTGCTGAGCTTAGGGAGCCGTGGGAGCGTTCCTCGGAAGCGGAAGCGTAATGACGCCATTGGGGCAGGTGCGGACAGCGTGATCAGACCGAGAGCTGTGTAAAGGGAGCTGGTGAAGCACTGAAAGATGGAAGGAAGGGGGAAGAGTGCGTGTGCGTGTGTGTGTGTGTGTGTGTGTGTGTGTGTGTGTGTGTGTGTACAAGATAGCTGGGATAAGTGCATTGCTGATGTCTGTAGTCTATTGAAAGGAAAAGTTAATGCTTCTTTTTTTTCCTTTTTACCAATTTATGCTTATATCTGGTAATCTAAACAACTAATTGGAACATAATAATGTGTAATATAACAACCATTGTTGGATTCCTATTCTGCATCATTTCTAATTATTATTTATTTTCTTTAAAAAAATATACAGGGCCCAGCAGGATGGCTCAGTGGTCTAAGGCCCTGCTTGGGAAAGCTTGGGCAGCTTCAGGGACCGCGGTTGGATCCCCGGCTCCACATGCTGTACCAGCCCTGCCCTCCGGGCGGGCTGAGCCGGCCATAAAAATGAGTGAATAAACAAACAAAGGTGGTGAAACAAGAAAAAAATAAATAAATAAAATAAAAAATTCTTAAAAAAAAATAAAAAAAATACACAAATGGAGGGCTGGCCAGATCTCAAGGGATTTAAAGCTCCTGCTTAGGCGAATGTAGGGATCAGGGTTCAATCCCTGGCATGCTGTGCTGGCCCCGCTCCGGGGCACGCTGAGGTGGCAGTTGACACTGGTCATGGTGGTGCAGGCCTGCAATCCCCACACTTGGGAGATGGCAAGCCCGAGGAGCACTGCAAGCCTGATCTGTGTACTGAGACCCTGTAGGCCCTGTACTAAATACAAAAAAATTAAAAATGTAAATATATCTAAATTAAATGTATAAAAGAAAGTCACAGAGGAAGTGCCAGAGCTTATCACTAAGTGAAAGAAGCCAGTCTGAAGAGGTCGCCTGTGGTCTGATGCTGGTGCTCTGGAAAGGGCTAAAGTATGGCAACTGTAAAACATAAATAAATAAATAAATAAATAAAAAGTCAGTGTTTGCCTGGGTTAGAACAGGGCAGGAGAACAGGCAGAGTGCAGAGGGCATCAGGGCAGGCAAACTCTTCCGATGTGACTATAAAAATGAATACATTTTTAAAAATGGCACACGTGCCCAAACCCTCAGGGCATCCAACACCAAGATTGGACGTAGTGCAAACCATATGTCAGTGCAGGGACAACAGACCCGATCTTTGCAATTTGGTGCATGGCAGAGATGAGGGGAAACGCGGGGCCTCTGGTCCATTTCCCTGTGGTCTGTTACAGAAAGATAGTTTATTGCTCAAGTTTCCCAAGAGGAGGGGGCACTCTCAGCCAGGGCTTTGCACAGTGACCCTACACACACATTTCCACAGGAAGATGAGCAGGTTTAGGACAGCTTTTGGAATGATGTCAGCAAGCTTGGAGGCAGAGAGGCACTGCCATGGTCTAGCGCCTGGCCCTGGAGTGACCAGGCCAGGGAACTCAGGGAATCAGTGGCCCACTGAGAGGAACCCAGAAAGGAGATGCTGTTGGTTTGTAGGAGGCAGGCGCTGCTCTAGGATTGACCAGCCCTGGGCAGGGCAGTGTCTCTGGGCTCAGCAAGACCCTGGGTGTCTTGAGAAACACGTGCTTAACGCACCACGTATGTAATGACCTATGTGTCAAACCCAGTACTCTCAATGTCGTTGCCCTAACAGGAAGCATCTCCATCCCATGCCTGAGCTACAATCTCTCCCTAGCTCTCAAAACTTTGTTTGCTTTCTCTTTTTACTTTCTGTGCTGAGGATAGAACCCAAGGCCACATGCATGCTAAGTACAGGCTCTGCCACAAAGCCACAGCCCAGCCCCAAGACATCCTTTCTTAAGGCACTCATTCACCAGCCTGCAGAGGCTTCCTGCTCCAGTGCACACCTCCGCATTCTCCTCTTAGAGAACACAGTGTGGTTCCTCTCTAGTTACTCAGGGGGCAGTCCCACCACACCCATCTGGAACCCTTACTATGGCTTCCTGGGCTTCCCACATTCTAAGACCTGGCTGTGTACCACCCAGAGAGACCAGCCACAGGAAGTGGGCAGCAGAGGTCTGCACAAGGTTGGAGATGCTGTTGTTCCAGCTGTCACAAGGAGGGTGGCTGGTTGCCTTGGCCCCGGGAAGGCCAGCAAGGCCTCCTATCTGCAGTTCACAGAAAGGATTAGCAGGGCATACATTTGCCACAAGTGTTCCTTACTGCGAGGAGCAAGCCCAAGCTCCAGGGGGGCCTCTGAGATTCAGATTCATAGGCAGACATACAAGGTGCAGTGTGAGTTACAGGATGCCACGACTCACCAAGGGAGGCAGTGTGTCTCTGTCTATGAGGTCCTCGGACAGACATGCCAGGGCCACTTGGAAATCAGCGCAGGAGCCCAAAGGGAGGTAAGCTCCAGGTGCAGGCTCAAATCCTCCACCACCAGCCTCAATGAATAAAGGAATAAATGGCAAAATACACTAGGTGCAAGACAAGGGCTCAGGTTGTGTGCTAGAAAAGGAACTTTGTTATGAAGCCACGTTCGTACGTCACAGCACAGAGAGAGCCATAAAAGATACCAAGGCAGAGGTCCATAGTGGTAGCAGCCAAAAGAATTATTTGACCCTATGACCCCAAGGTAGGGGGTGGCCACAGAGCTGCACTCCTACACTGGGGTACACTTGACCTAGGAACTGGCGCTGGAGCTAAGCTGAGCTGAAGGTGGGTATGTAGCTGCCCCTCAGGGCCAAAAGCAAGGGAAGATGGAAGGCTTCGTGCTGAGTTAGGCTGGGTAAGGCTGGGTTAGGGAGAGGGCAGGATAAGGCAAGGGGTGGCAGAGGGAGGGCAGTAGGTGTGAACCACAAAAAGTGCTACCTTACAGCCCTCCTGCCTTACCAGTTCCCAACCCTGTGTCACCACCTTCAGGCTGAGAAGAGCGTTTGATGCTCAGTCAACACAGCACCCTTCAGAGAGCCCTCAGCACCCGTGACATGGTGCCATGGCTCCGTGAGGCGAGAGGACACTGCATCTGCCACCCTTCCCACCCCCCGAGCACATGCCCATGCACACGCATGCAGGCTGGTGTGCCCGCATCCAGACCCTGCCTGCATATTAAGCATGTAAAGTGGAATTGAAGAATTAAAATTGCATTTGAAAAAGATTGCAGGGAGTCAACCTTTGGGATGCAGAGGTAGTTTTAGTCAGAGGATAAATTAAACATGAGGGATAGCACCCCTATTTCCTCAACCCCCATGCCTCTGTGCGTGTGCGTGTGTGTGCACGTGTGTGCATGTATGCACACAGGTGCACACATGCGCCCGCAACCTATGGTCAACATCCTATGTCAAACAGCTGGAATCCTGTGTCACATGTGACAAGGGTGCTGCCCCCCGCCCCAGAGCAGCAGTCTGTCACTAAGTTTTGTCCTACACTTATGTAATAAATTTTTGTTAACTGGCTATTCTAAGAGATGAACAATGAATGACAAACTAGAAAAAATTAATAAGAAACAGCAATAGAAATTATTTGAAATTTACAAATTATTCTGTAATAATTTGTGTTATTCCTACGTTATTGGTTGACTACAGTTGAAGGCAGGTACCTGGAATCTTGGAAACCAAAACCTCAGATAAAGGGGCACCAAGGCATGGCTGGTTGAGCCATAGGGGTCACAGAGCAACTGAGAGTGTGGATCCAGAACGTCCCTGGAAGGCAGCTTGACAAGGAATTGGTCACCAGCCCACAGTCTCCTGGGAGGTGGTACAACCATTAAAAGGTGAACGCGTGTTGGGACACTCTCTCGGCCCACTTCTCCTCTGGCCTCCCAGCCACAAGGAGCAGCCCTCCCCTTTTAAGTTCCTTATCTCAGTAATTTTGCCATACTGGCTCTGTGTTCCTCCAACACGGAGCAGCTACATTGCCGAGGCCCAGGACCCAGTCACACAGGGAGGAAGAGGAGGAGGAGGAGGAGGAGGAGGAGGAAGTAGTGAGGGGCTGGGGACCGGCTGCCTTTGCGCAGGCTTCCTCAGGAGGATGAGGGTCCCTGAGCGCTGGGTCCCCAGCAGAAAGAGCCCCAGAAGAATGAAAGTACCACTGGCTGCACTGTCCAGTGTCTTCCTCAATTCTTTCACGAGGGCTGGCCACACCGGCTGTTAATTCAGCTCAGAAAGCAAGAGCTCCATAAGAAGCTCACAAGCAAGGTCCAGGGCGACCCATGCCAATGACTGGGGAAGCTGGTAGCCCCAAGATCCCTCCTTAAAGTCTGAGCACATCCCCTCTGCCCCTGCCCTGCTGCCTTAGACTCAGCTGAGAGGAGGAGAGATTTCTGGGGATCTGGTCTCAGGAGTTGAGTCCACAAGGGGCAGGCTCAGAAGTAAAAAGGCCTGGTGGAAGAGCAGAAGACGGCTGCCCCTGCCAGGGTGACCAGGATGTGGAGAGAAGGAGGGAGCCTAGGAGAGAGACACATGCGCAGTGACCCGTCATTTTTAACCCTGCTCTGCCTCCCTCTGCACAGAGGGCCCCTCCATGGGACCAAGCCTCCAGAGCCCCTGGGGGACATACGTCAATCATAGCATAAGGACACTTGTGATGGCACCCAAGGCCCCAGCACCTCACACGTGGCTTCCGAGGGCAGCCACAGGTGCCCAGCCCCTCACCCCAGGTCCCCAAAGCTGCGCACCATATCCAACATGCAGCGCCTCCATGTACAGCAGAATAAAGCCCATCCCAGCATCTGCGGTTGAAAGCGAGCCCTGCTCAGAGCTGAGAAGCATGGAAGAAATGGGAGAGCTTGCGCACAGCAGGCTGGGGCGCCAGAAGCTGGGACACGTGACCACTTCCCCGTTCTAAGGCTCATCAGGGAGCTAGAGTCACTTCGCTAGCTTAGAGGTCCACCGCATATAAATTAATCTTCCTGTTAAATGCTCATTCCAGGAGGGGGAAATCTCATTTTTACTTCTTAGGGAAAATGTTTTTACTTTGGAAGCAGGTAAAAATACGTTTAGTTTGTAAAAGTAGGGGTCTTCAGTTGTGTAGTTCGTCTCCTCCGGCCTCATCTTCTCAGGGCTCCCTCAAGATGAGCAGAGGGGGCCCGGTTCTCACATTGCACCCTGGGTGCAGTGTTCCACAACGTAAGCCTGAACTGCATACGATGCTAGCCAAGGAAGAGGACACGTGGCGCAGGATGGCGGCTCTGAGCAGATGGATGCTCGAGTTCCCTCTAGTTCCCTGACTTTACAACTACCCTCATATGGAAAGTACTACTGCCATTTGCTACTTTTTTAATTTTTGTGTGTATGTTTGTATGAGTGCATGTATGTTATGTGTGTATATTATATTAGGAATTGAACCTAGGGCCTCCTTCATGCTAGACAAGCGCTCTGCACAGAGCTACATCCAAGCATCCCTACATGTTTATTGTGTGAAATTTTGCGTATCTGTGGAGCAGAGTGTGGTAGTTGAATCCACATGGACAACGCGTAGTGGTGCTGGGTACGGCAGTGCACACCTGGAATCCCACCTGCTCCAGAGGCAGGGGGGTTCCAATTTAGAGGCCAGCCTGGCTACTTAAGAAGACCCTAAGAACACAATTAAAAGCACAGGGGCAGTAGTTCCATGGTTAAATACCCCTAGGTCGTATCCCTAGCACCCCAAAAAGAAAATCGAACCACAATTTGTAATGACCCAGCCAAACTAATAGTATTTCCGTCTCCTAATGCACGTCCTTTCTTTGTGTTGGGAAACTTAACCTCCTCTCCTCTCCTGCAGCCCCTCATAAAATAGATAAGAACTTACTGTAAATTACAGACACCCTCCCCTGCAGAAGACTAGCACTTGCTACCGGTGCGTGAGGAAAGGCAGTGTCTGTCTTTCTGTGCCAGATTTCTGTGACATCACATCACGCCCCGCAGTCACCGCGCGTTGCTGCCAGTCCCTGGAGCCCCTTCTCTTTAGAACTAGATTCTGCTCCATGTAGCATTGCCCACATTTTCCTTACCCACTCATTCTTTACCATTCGTGGGTGACGGGCACCGCCGCTGACCTCGTGTCTCAGATCCTGTGCCTGACGCTGCATAAACACGGACGCGGAGGTGTCTCCAGGTTTAGAGACTGTCCTGCCTCGGGGCCCGCAGCTGAGAGGGCGGAGCCTACCTCTCACCATGTTGGGTCTGAGTGCCAGGGCTGGACATGGTCCTGGGGCTGCATCCATCTGTAACTCACTGTTTCCTTCTAGAAGGGAGAGTGCAGGGAACACCTTAGTGGCCTTGGAGAAGAACAGGCACAGAGAGAAGTTGCAAGGTCACCTCTGGGGACCTGGCACTCCCAGGCACAGGCCTATGCAAGAATCCCAGACCCCGGGTAAAGCCTTCTGTTTGATTCTCCGTGGGTGGAGGCTGGATAATACTGACTTGTAGCCCACGTTTGACGTCATCGGCCTGAGCGACCTCCCACTGTCTTCCAGGGCTTATAGAAAGTCCTCCCTTCTCAACCCAGAGAATCACGGTGGAGACCTAGCGTGCACCACTCCGGTGCAAGGCACAGCATGTCCAGCAGAGGGCAGCGTTGGCTCAAAGTTTCTTCACGTCCCTCTGGCATTGAAGTTTTCTTTCTGCTTATCAGCAACGTCTTGATGGGGCTCTTTTTTAAAAAACCTGTTTGCAGTATATGATGATAAAGCACCTTGATTCATTTTTCGTCCTGTACCCCTCCTGTCACTTCCCACTTCCTCTAGCTCTTGGTTTCCTTTCTTTTTGCAAAAGATCTAGCTTCCTGTTTCCTACTCCCCATCTTTTATCTTGCTCTTTAATTTATTTATACTGAGAGTTTTGTCCCTTGCTTAGGCCGAGCCATGTGGCACATGCCAATAACCTCGACTGCTCAGGCACTGCGGCAGGGTGCTTGCAATTTTGAAGCTAGTCTGGGCAATTTAGCAAAACTGGGCCCCAAAATAAAAATAAAAGGAACAGGGGTTCAGTGTGCTCACCGTGTTCTGCTCCTATGCCCAACGTCTGGGATGCAGCCCCCAAGGCTGCAGAGGTAACAGCAACAATAATAATATTGCTGCTGATGATAAAGGTTACAATTGCCCTTAGATCCATCACATGCTTGGCTTGCCAAGGTGCACTCCACCGATCCAGTCCCACACCCAGTTAGTGACCGTGAACCCTGGATTTCTGTTCCTCCTAACGTTCTCCTGAAGTTGATCACATAGACCTGCTATGCATTCTTGCGCATGTGCGCATGCACGTTCTCACACAAACTTTCTTCCAAAGGGGAAACCTCATAAAATTTGTGTGTCCCCAACTCCTGTTTCACTTAATGAAGCCTACATCACGCATATTGTCGTCCCAGATCTACCCATTTTTAGTGACTATGGGCTATTTCACTTTTTTAAACAAAAATAGTGTGTTAATGAATAGTTTAGGGATTTTGTTTGCATCAGCCGCTACTATGTGTTTGCCAGATTTGATGATAAGTCTTTATATAATTCTGGCATTATTTCTGTAAGTATCAACATAGGGTTAAGTCCAAGGATGTACATACTGTTTTCCTCATTGTCTTGTAGATTTTTGGTTTATTTCATTTGCAACACCAAGGATTGAACGCAGGGTCTCAGGTATGGTAGGTAAGCCCTCTACGACTCATTTTTTTATTTTTTTATTTTATATGGTGTTGAATATTTTTCAAGTATAGTTTGATATGTACTGAGTAACTGAGTATTTAAAAATTATGGCAAATGTCCAGAAATCATTTAAGTTTAGTATGTATTTTGGTGGGGGTGGTTATAAAATCAGAGTTTTATTATTATTATTATTACAAGTGCTTTGAGGAGCCAGGGAGATAGCTCCGTGGCACAAATGACTGCCTGGCAAGTCTAGGGTCGTGTTTGAACCCCGGCCCCAGAAAGAAAAAAAAAAAAAAAAATACTTGAGACAGAAATTTCCTAGAGATCCCCAAACCACACCACAAATACAGAGGAATATTTAAAATAAGCTGCATATCGATTTCACCATATCAAAAAGAAAGTGTGTTGTCATTTGTATCTTATAAAAAATAAGCAAATAGTGTTTCTGCCCTTGGCCTGCTTCCTACAGGCAAAATCAGGGAAAGAAAGACACCTAGTCACACCCTGGTGCTGGGACTTTGTCTGTTAGGAACGGCAAGGTAAACCAGGATGCCCCTCCCGCTGCTGGGCGGGATTCCTGCCCGCCCTGCCCTTCTCACGGAAGAGAAGGGGTCTCCGGCTCAGCAGCGCCACCTCCCGCGCACAGTGGGGCGCTCCGAGCGAGCGTGTTAGCGTGTTCAGCCCCCTTCCCTTCGGGACTCCACAGCAGCAGTAAGCAGGCACTTAGCTCAAGGTTCCAACTTGAGACCCCAACTGGATGCGAAAGCCACCGTGGGGGAGGGGACCCCTGGTTTAAAAGCTGTTGACAATTCTTTCCTTCAAAGAGTATTTGCAAGCGACCGCCCTCTGCCAGTCAAGCCAGTGCAAGGCCAAAATGAGGCAGGTGCGGGACCTCGGCTCGAGCTGCTCCAGGGAAGGAGGACGGGAGGAGGATCGCCTGCAGCGATCTGAAGTTCCTGGGGGCTCTGAAGTCCTAGCGTTGCGCTCCGCGCTTTAGAGCACGCCTACAATTTGAGGGCACCATTCGCAGAGGAAAAACAGCAAGAGGTTTGTAAGAGATACTGTTTGACATCCAAGCAGATCAATAGCTATGTGGAAATGCTGCGTTTTTCCGAATCAAAACAGAGTGGTGGGTCTTAGCCGGTCAGCAGGGAAAGCTAGCTTGGTCCTGCGAGCCTGGCAGTAGGAGCTCCCCGAGCAGGGCCATGCCACGCCCCCTACTGCTCAGATGCTGCAATGCAAGGACTTCTGCCTTCAGCTTCTCCGCAGCCCTTGTCAGCTCTAGGATGTCGCTCCTGTCGCTATCCAGCAGGTGCATTGTGACACAGTACACAGGAAATCGGAGAAACGTCAGATGATGCCGACCCATCTCGATCCTCATCCACCTACGAGGTTAGTTTGGACTCTTTCTTTTGCATGTATGTTAAATGACCGCTGGACTAGACATAAATGTCTACCACTGCAAGAAGAGGAGATGAGGTAGGAGGATCATTGCGAGTTCGAGACCAGCCTGGGCTACAAAAAGTGAGCTCAAGGCCAGACTCAACTGCATAGCCAGACCCTGTCTCAAAAAGACAAAAAAAAAACAAAAAACAAAAAGACAAAAAAAAAGAGAGAGAGAGAGAGAGAAGAGAAGAGAAGAAAAGAGAAGAATCTGGCAAACACAGTGCTCGAATTTGTTTTATCTGATACGAAATCCTCCGAAGATAAAGCACCCCAGCATTCCACAAAGTCCTCTAAACCACACCTCGCTGACAGCAAGGCGCCAGCTTTCTTCAGTATCATAGAAATGCATGTTGAAGGTACAAGAGAGGAGGCACGAATCGGAGCCAGCTACACTATACACACGGAACCCAGACCATGGGGAAACTGGGGGGGGGCAGGGAAGGGACAGGGACGGGGCTGACAAGATTGAGTTCTGAGCACGTGCAGGGCTGTCCTGTTGGGAGCCGCTGAAGCTGTAATTTGGTCCTACGTGGGAGAGGAGGATGAGGCCTCATTGCCTAAAGCAGTCAAGCTACCTCAGGCTTGAGGAAAACACCCTGCCTGGACACCATGGGCTGTTAGTCGTTAGGAGACCTTGTGTCTTGCAACTTTGCACAGGTATAAATACAGGCCACTACTGTGGCTCAGGATCCTTTGTCGGTCAGGCCTGGGCCACCTGACCTCAGTTTTATCTCTCGTCTTTATTTTCTAAATCCTCTTGCCATCGGCTCCTGGGACCACCAGAGACCAGTGGTTCCCTATATGGTCCGAGTGGGGCCCATTCATTTCCACAACCTCGATGCATAAATGAGGCCGTGCGGACGGCATGACAAAGTCACACAGGGTCGGTGCTGCCCGACCAAATCCCGGCCTTCCAAGGCCAGGGACTTTGTTCATACATTTTGCAAGGACCTCACCCAAAGGTCACAGGACAAGTGCCACCCAGTGATTTGGAGGTTGAGGCCTGGAAAGTGACCAAGAACTAGTGTGATACCTACTCGATCCGTAGCATCGGTGGTGAGGGGGGAAATGGGAGAGGAAGAAAGATGAGGTGAGTAGTAGGAAAAGAGGAATCCTTCCCAGAGCAGCGCCCCGGGGTGCAGCCTGGCTGGGTGGGACTCGGTCTCCACCAGCAGCTCCCCTCTCCCCCAACTTAATGGCTCTACCACTGTCTTTGCCACACCCCAAGGAATTAAATCCCGGTCTTGATGGCCTTCCTACTGGCCTACATCCCCACTGACCTACATTCCCAGCATTTTTATTTTAAGACAGGGTCTCACTACATAACCCAAAACCCACAACCCTCCTGCCTCAGCCTCCCAGAGTGCTGGGATTACAAGCATGTACCACCACACCCGGCTGTGAATTCCTCTTAAGAACTATAAAGTCTCAGTTCTTTCAGGGCCAACTCTTGAGCTTTGCAAGTAAATATTTTTGAGAACTGATAGAAACTGTCCCTGAGCTTCCCTGAGTATTTATTCCTTTTTCAGTAAAGCAGATCTCTAGGTTTTTGCTTTTGTTAGTGGTGGAGGTGGTTTTTTTGTTTTGTTTTGTTTTGTTTTTTTGTTTGTTTGTTTGTTTGTTTGTTTGTTTTGTGGTACCAGGGATTGAACTCAGGATCTTGCATTTGCTAGGCAAGTGCTTATTCTACTGAGCCATCTCCCCGGCCCAGATGACTAGGTTTTTACTAGGCCAATTTGTTCTCAGTGGTCCACCCAGTCCTCTAAATGCAGCCTTAAAGAACATCATCCACAGGCCAATTTGCATCCATTCCATTTACTGAAAATCTGTGATCTTCTCCCTAATGTTTATTCAAATTATTGTATGTTTAATTTATACCACAGAGCCACATTCTCTTTTTTCACATTAAACAATGTTGTTATCCTATTTGATAGTCGTTTTAATTCTGCTTTGAAACAGTAAACAGTTAAAGTCTTTATAAAACATAAAATACAGGATAGTAAGGAATGCAACCAAGGGAACATTTTGGAAATACTAGGGCTCTGGGGTCCTGAGAGGACCAAGGGGAGAGTTGCCATCTCTCTGGTGGCATGCGGGCCTCCTGGGCTTCCCAAGGCAGTTGCATGTGCGGATTCTGGAAGAGCACGTGGCGGCTTCTGGTGCCACGTGGGCCCAGCACTGCCAACCATGGGGACCACAGCCTTCTCCTTATTGAACAGTCATCACTGGCTGCTCAAGGAAGAGCCTGGGGTGTGACTTCCCGAGTTGGGTCTGTGACCACCAGCACAGAGCTGCCTGCTCCACCCTGAGCTGCCCATGGAACCAGAGGCAGCCTGGGCTGCACAGCTGATGGGAGGAGGGGGCTGCAGCCTGGGAAGTCGAGGGGGACAGAAAGCCCAGCTCGCACCCGCAAGGATGTAGGGTTTATGCCACCCGCACAAGGGGCTGGGCTTCTCCACTATGGACTCCAAGATGTCAGCCTGTTCTCTTAGTTCATTTGTGTTATCATAGAACACATGTGAGGAGTAAACTAAAGAAAAGATAACTGATTGCACTCACAGCGCAATCATTCGAGAGCCTGGTGGAAAGGGTGGCTTTCTTATATACCATACATTGCCACTGGTGACAGATAGAAAGAACTTTTTGCAGTACTGGGTATCACACACAGGTCAGGCCATTGTGCATGTCAGGCAAGTGTTCTGTCATAAATCGCACCCTGAGTCTGTACTTTGAGATGGGGTACCCCAAGGCTGTCCTCAAATTGTGACCCTCCTGCCTCAGTTTTGTGAGTGGCTGAATCCCAGACATACATCACCACACCAGGCCAGGGACTCACTCTCATAACCAAACTAGTTCCAAAATAACTATGTCGCATGTCACGGTAACCCGTTCCTAAAGCTGACCCTGTCGCATCTTTGCATCTTTGCATCTCAGCATCTCCTGGTCCACCAACGAGCTACTAAATTCTGGCATGTTTTGGAAGGGACACCCACATCACAGCTAGAGTTTTGGCTTGTTTTATTTTTGTTTCATATAAAGTTTGAAAATCTAGTCTACAGCCACACTACTCTGAATGGGCCCAATCTCGTCCAATCTCACATAACACATATGCACCTGGAAACAATTCTGAAAGAACATGCTGCCCCAAAGATAGGAGCTACAGAGAAGAGGCCTGAGCCGGCGGGCAGTTGTAGAGAAGAGGAGGGCTGCGGTATGATGATTGAGTGTTGTTGTCCCAGAAGACACAATGTTCTGGATTTGTATGTATACCATAACATGGCTTTAAAATAAATACATTATCACACTACAAGGGAAAATGGAAAAATAGATGTTTAGAGTAAAAAAATTATTTTTTTTTTTTTTGTGGGGCTGGGGCTCAAACTCACGACCTTGCACTCACCAGTCAGGCACTTGTGCCACAGAGCTATCTCTCCAGCCCCTAGAGTAAAAAAAAATTCTAATATTTATTTATTTAGTTGACTGAGAGAACTAATAAAAACTTACAAAATATTTGAAAATAACACGCACAGAGACCATCCACACACATACACACACTCATCCACACACACACCATCCATACACACACCATTCACACACAAACATCAACACACATACATCAAGCCACACACACATCCCATCCACACAAACATACCATGCACAAACACCCTATTCACACACACACCATTCACACACACATCCCATACACACACACACACACACACACACACAATCCCATCCACACATTTTCTTGTTCTATTGAACAGCATCTGAGCTCTATTCACACTTCAGCTACTGTTAAAACTGCTGCTATGAATTCAAGTATGAATTCAAATCTATAGACATCTCTTCAAGGCCTTACTTTTAATTCTTTTGGTTACATACCCGGGAATAAAATTGGTGGATCACATGATTCCATTTTTATATTTTAGGAACCACTGTACTGCTTTCCATAGTAACTAACCTATTTTATATTTTTCCAACAGTGTGCATGGGTTCTGATTTCCCCACATCGTCACCATATTATTGTTTTTTTAAAAGTAACCATCCTAATTGGTGGGAAATGGCATCCCAGTGTGATTTGGATCTGTCTTTCTCTAGCTGTTAGTGATTTTTTTGCTGGCAATTTGTATCTCTTACTTCGAAAAATGTCTACTTAATTCCTTTGTCGTTTTTTAAAATTAGTAGTTAGTTAGTTGGTTAGTTAGTTAGTTAGTTAGTTAGTTCAGGGCCTACAGGGTCTCGCTGCACAGATCGGACTCCTACTGATCCTCCTGTTTTCAACCTCCCAAGCATTGGGATTACAGGCATACGCCACCACTCCCAGCCTCAGTCACTGCTAAGTGTGCCCCGGGGGTGGGGCCAGCATGGCAAGCCAGGGTTTGAACCCTGGTCCTTGCGTCTGCCTAAGCAGGTGCTTCATTCTGCTGAGCTATCTGGCCAGCACTTCCTTCATCATTTCTTAAAAACCTTATCTATTTTCATGTTGTTGTTGAGTTTTAGGAGTTCTCTACATTTTCTAGAAAGTACTTCTCAGGTGTACAATTTGCAGATATTATCTCCCACTCTGAGAGTTGCCTTTTTACCCAGCTGACAGCATCCTTTGGTACCTAGAGGATCCATTTTCAGGAGATACTGTTTAACCCTTGTTTCCTTCACTGCCTGAGCCTTTGGTGTTAGACATTTTGCATTTATTCTTCACTTTGGGTCTACTATACTCTCAAAGTTTGACCACTTTGTCAACTTCCAAATTTATGATGGTCTCTTACTAATGGCTTCAGCCAGTGCTGCTATGGCCCCATCCTTCATTTCTAATATTAATTGCCCCTTTTCTTATTATTAATAAATTTGGGGGCCAGCAATGTAGCTCAGCAGATTTAAGTGCCTGCTTAGGCAAGCACAGGAACTAGGTTGGATCCCCAGGACCACATGCCATGCAGGCCCCGCCCCTGGGTGCACGAAGCCAGTCACTGAGACCAGGCATGGTGGTGCATGCCTGTAATGCCAGAGCCGGGGAGGCTGAAAACAGGGGAATCTCTGCAAGACAAAAAAAAAAAAAAGAAAAAAAAAATAAATTTAAAAAGCCTGTTCACTCTTCTTCTCTATAGCACATACCTCAGCATATGTTTCCTTAATCTTTTTCCATCCTTTTAACTTGAAATGTTTTTTAAGTGCTTATGCTTTATATGTACTTCTTGGGGAAAAATAGGTATTCAGTAATAATTGAAATTTGTTTTATATAAAACTTGAAAATTTGATCTACAGCAATACTACCCTGAATGTTCCCAAATTCAGCTGGTCTCAGAAAATCCATCCTTTGACTGCAGAATCTGGCCCATTTACATTTATTGTTCATTGTTCATTTCTGGTATATTTGCATTTATTCCTCTTATTTTTATATCTCCTCTTTGTGCAGTCATTATGGATCAGGTTTTTTTTTTTTTTTTTTTTTTTTTTTTTTTTTTTTTTTTTTTTTTTTTTTTTTTTTTTTTTTTTTTTTTTTTTTTTTTTTTTTTTTTTTTTTTTTTTTTTTTTTTTTTTTTTTTTTTTTTTTTTT
>PVJA010001109.1:0-68685 GCA_004027025.1 Myocastor coypus | reverse complement strand
TGTGATTACAGGCATGCACCACCACGCCCAGACTCAGAGCCCGGCTCGGCACCCAGCACAGCATGCAGTATACAGTACCAGGGATCGAACCCAGTCCCTATGATTGCCTAAGCAGACCCTTTGTCAGTGGAGCTATCTCACCTGCCCTTTTGTTTTGTTTTGTATGGGGAATCAAATCCAGGACCTTGCACTTGCCAGGCTGGGGCTTATGGTGCTGAGTTGTCCGCCTGGCAGGCATGACTTTTCGTGTGTTCGTTTCTTTTGCTTGCTTTCCCGCCTTTCTGTCCTCTCTCATAATGAAGCATTTTTCATTTTTTCTTCTATATTTCTATTCTTTTAGTAACTGGTAGAGGCTGCACTGTGTCTCTCCCCGAAAAAAGACCTTGGAAGGTCATCCTTTAACTCACGATTTGTGTCCTTACAGGAAGCCAGAAGCTGAGAAGCACTGTGGCCTGCTATTAAGAGACTTCTCTACTGAGCCCTGTGAAACATCTGGATCTTCTGCACCTTGATTTTAGACTTCTATTCCCCCAGAATGCTAAGAAAATAAATTTCCATTGTTTTAAACCACATAGCTTTGTAATACTTTGGCAAAATACCCCTAGGAAATTACTGCACTACCCAACAAATGAGAGCATGAACACCCAATTTATCTGAGTCCATATTTTATCGCTGTCATCCTGCGGAACCCTTATGGCTGGCATTCCTCCTAACGTACTGTCTTTCTTTTCTATTTTGATTCTCCATCTCCACATAAAATGCTATGTGTTCTCATAAAATGTTTGTTGGTTCTCACATATAATCATGATTTGATAAGATTCATCTAATAATCTGCCACCCTCTTGGTTTATCATTCCTCTGCATCCCAAGGTCCCCTTCTGGGATTACTTTGTTTGTGCCTCTCTCATGCTTAGGTTGTTAGAAGTAACCAGTGAGTTTCTAAAGGTCTGTTTGAATTTCTAGAAATACGATCATGTTTTTTTATGTTCACATTAACTTAACTTTTACATTATTAGTGTTCTTCAGACAAAGACCACTGAAAACACACTCAGGATTGAGCAAGTCGGGTTATTATTCATTGCAGAGTGGCAAATGCGTGCCACAGGAAGTGTGGTAGAAGAAACCTATTATAAGAGTTGAATTTGGGCTGGGCCATTGAGGTAGCAAGCAAATAGGGCTTTTCTCAGTGTTGGATACTTTCAGGAAGCAGGAATTACTCTATGTCTGGATATCAGTCTATCTAAGCCAAAAGCATGAAACCCAAGACTAAAGCTACAACTGCAACCACTCCTACTAGCCAACACATTGCTGTTATTAAGACAGCTTTCGGGGCTGGGGAGATAGCTCTGTGGCACAAGTGCCTGCCTGGCATGTGCAAGGTCACGAGTTTGAAACCCGGTCCAACCAAAAAAAAAAAAAAAAAAGACAGCTTTCATGTTTTATCAGACAGGATGGTGGTGTGCTCTTTCTTTTGTCTAGATGAGTAATGGCCACAGTGTGCCTTTATCTGATACTGATATCCTATGAGGTCAGTTCTGATACATCAGGAGTCAGGCTGCCTTTTATAACAACTGCATTCTTTTCTTTCTCAATAGTTTCTTCTTAAAATGTTAGGGAGTTTTGTACATGCTATGTCTATATTTACTCTATAGGATACATCTGATATTCTGAAGTTGGAACTTTTGTGGACCTAATCTTTCTGTCTATTGTTTCCACTGGCCCTAGTTCATGGTGACGGTGGGTGTGGGGGTGGTGGTGGTGGTGGTGTTGGTGGTGGTGGTGTATCTGTGTATGTGTGTGTGTGTGTGTTGCTTTCTATTTTAATTCAATATATCTTTTTATTCTATATTTCTTGAAGCACTTTTGTGTGCTTTCCGAGCCCTAAGGGTGTGCTCTACCAGCAAACATGCCCATTCACCCACAGGAGCCTGAAGGTTCTTCCAAGCTCTAGGAAACTTTAACAAAACTGAACTGTCAGCTACCATTCAATGCCTCTCCATAGGGGTGAGGCTTCACTAAGGAATGATTGCTTAAACTTCTGGGCAAAACACGCAGGCTCCGTGACCAGTGAAGGGTTTATACAACAAGAATTTAGATCAGTGAAGTATGTTGTGTCTGGCCATTGTCCTTCCCTTTCCCCCAAATACTGCCTAATCTGGAGGCAGTTCCTTGCCCAAACTACTTTTTTTCTCCCCCCGCCTTTATATTGATATTCTAAGTAAAAGTCAGAGAGTTTCTGGCTTTGGTGCTGCTCCTGGGGGTCTCCCTAAGGTTGAGTGCTCGCAGTTAAGACAGCCCCTCTGGGCCCTCAGAGACTGAACTAAGCCTAGTCTCTGAGGAATCTTTCATTCTTGGTCACACACTACAGCAGGGGTCAGTTTGGGCTCCCCAAGCCTCTGTGAACAGTGTCCTATCTGAGTTTTCAGGTTGCGCGCTTTTTACACTCGGCCTTCGTAGGTAAACTAACTTATATATTCTTTTCTCACTCTTTTTTTTTTTTTTTTAATCAGGACAGGATCTCACTATGAACTTCAAGATGGACTTTAACCCACTACAGAGCTTGGGCTGGCCTTGAACGCCTGGTGATCCTTCTCCCATGCTCTCATAGGCTGGGATTACATGTGTGTGCCACCATGGCCACATTCCCAACTCCCTGCTGTACAGAGAACGCCGTGCTGAGGTCCCCGTCCTCTCTGTAGAAGGTCATCCACAGCTTATGCCTGGTTATCTGTAGGTTTTATCTCCCGGCTCTTGTGCTGTAAGAAATGAAATCCAGGTTCACACGATTTTAGCAATGGCTTCTGGGTAAAAACTGCCTCCAGTGCTGGTCTTGGGTCTCTCAGTCACTGCTTGCACTTCTTCAGGGGATTGATCGATGGATGGATGAATTGATTATTGATTGACTGACTGATTGATTTTTGTTTTGTTTACTTCTAAGAATTATTTTCTTTATAGGCAGAAAATACATTATAATGAGTTTTGAAACATTTAATATAGAATTATCAAGCGATTTTTCTATGAGAGAAAAATTGGCTTCAGAAACGGGATATAAAATCCTCACTTACCTGTCCATATAAGACTGAGCTGGTTCAAAGTATATTTTAACCCAAATCCTCTGACATTCCACTCTGTTCCTTTTTTCAGCCCCAACAATGTCTTAGGCCTTCAGAGTAAGAAAGGCCTTAGGACTCAGCTACCCATAGAAGCTTTGAATACAATGAATGATTATTTTCTCCTTTTAAATTGGACATTATTAGTTACACAGCCAGGGGACCAGGTCACCTTTGTTATTTTATAAGCTATCCATCAATTTGTGTTGGTACAGCATCAGGTTTGTTTTTAATATTTCCACTTTTATCCAACCCTGGGGTTTTGCACTATGCTAGATCCCCAGCTCTTTTCTATTTTGAAACAGAGTCTCACTACATTGCTAAATTGAATTTGTGATCCTCCTACCTGAGTCTCCCAAAGTGCTGGGACTACAGGCCCAGGTCAGCACACGCTACTTCCACTTTTAAACTCTCAGATCATGTTCCAACATCGTAAAGTACAACATGGACCGGGCAATGGCTCTTTAGATACAACCCTAAAAATACTATCTATGAAAGAAAAATTAAGATGGACTTCATTAAAAATTGAAAGCTGTTCTGTTACAAGTATTGTTAACAGAATGGAGATGTCAGAGTCTAGGAGAAACATTTGCAAAATATGTATCTGATAAACAACTTGTATCCAAATTATTCAGAAAGCTTTTTATTTATAGTAAGAAAAGCCAATTCAATATAAGCATGTATCACTGTAGTATGCTATCTTTAGCTCTTTTGAGGAGATATCTAGAAGAAGAATAGCTAGGTCATACATATGAAATTCCTATTTTTAAGGGGTTTTTTTAGGAATCCTTGTACTCATTTCCATAAAGGTTGTACCAATGTACACAACACCAATAATGCTGAAAGGTTCCTTTTGCCTAAGGCCTTTCCAGCCTCCATCATCTTTTGATTCCTTGATAGCAAAGGATATGAACAAATTACTTACTGGAAAAGATGCACAGGTGGTAAGCATGCAAGTGAAAAGTGTCCAAGTCACTTGCTATTAAGAAATTTCCAAGTTAAGCTGGTAGTGAGATACCAGCAGGCTGGCTGATGAGCTGGAATGAGATGCCATTAGAATGGCTAAAGTCCTCAGCGTGGAACACCACCAAATCCCAGAGAGGGTGCGGGGCAAGGAGAGTCCTCACTCGCTACTGCTGGGAGTGTGGAAGGATGCAAACGCTATGATTTGGAAGCTTCTTAGCAAACTACGTGCCTTTACCATGCAGTTCACCATTCACATTCCTAGGTACTTACCCAGATGAATTAAAAATATGGATGGGGGCCAGGAAGATAGCTCAGCTGCACAAGTACTTACCTGGCATGTGCCAGGTCCTGAGCTCAATCTCCCATGCTAAAACATTAAGACAAAATGAAAACATGGACGCACAAATACTGCATGATGACATCTACAGTCACTTTAGTCATAATTTTTAAGGACTAGAAGCAACCATTGCCCATTCAGTTAGTGAATAGGTAATCTGTGGTGCACCCCAACACTGGAATATCATTTGCTGCTTTTGTTTTTTAAAATGAGCTATCAAACATCAAAAGATATGGAAGAAGCTTACATGAATAATGCGAAGTGCAAGAAGGTAGTTTGAAAAGACTACACAGCATGTGATGCAGGCCTGTGGTATTCTAGAAAAGACAACAATATGGAGACATAGCCGGGCGTGGTGGCGCATGCCTGTAATCCCAGCACTCGGGAGGCTGAGGCAGGAGGATTGGTGAGAGTTTGAGACCAGCCTGGGCTACAAAAGTGAGCTCAAGGCTAGCCTCAACTGCACAGTGAGACCCTGTCTCAAAAAGACAAAAAAAAAAAAAAAAAAGAACATGGAGACATAAATATTCACTCACTATCAGGGAGACAGGGAGAAACAGGAGGTTAAGTGCATAGAAGGAAGCACAGAGGATTCTCACCTGAGTAAAATCATTCTGTATGACCCTGTAACTGTGGATACATGTCATTATATATGGGCCAAAACCCATGTATCATACTATATGAAGACAGAATCCTAAAATGTGGACTTTACTTAATGAGGTATCAGTATTAGTTTGCTGATTATACCAAATGTACCACACTAGCGTGGAACACACATTAATAGGATGAAAACTATGTAGAAATGATATGGGATCTCTGCTATTTCTGCTTTCCTATATACCTAAGATTTAAACCATAAAGTCTATTAATTAACAAAAACCAGTGTTAATCAAGCTCACCATCTCTGTTAGATCAGCAGTTAGTAACTCCAGCTTAAGACAAATTAAACAGCTGTCCATGTACATGGAAGAGCTGTTTTTAGAAAAAGAGAAAAGATAGTAAGTCATCATTAATAACTATGATGCCTCATGGATCAGGCAAGACTGCAGGTCATGTCTCGCAACTAGTTCCAAGCCTTGCTTTCTCCCTGTAACATAAGGGCACTCACTCTCTCCGAGGCTAGACCCGGACAACTCCGCTTTGTTCCAAAGGAGCTGTGTGTTACCATAGGGGGAAAAGGGTCCACTGAACCTTAATCACCACTTCCAAAAATGAGCTGGTATAGCCAGGCATGGTGGCACACACCTGTAATCACAGCACACTTGGAAGGCTGAGGGGAGAGGATGACTTTGAGTCCCAGACCACCTGTGCTACATAGTGAGTCCATGACCAGCCTGGACTATACACCGAGATTCTGTCTCAAAGAGTCAAACAATGACAATAAGAAGCAAAAATGAGCTGGTACAAACCCTAAGAAAATAACAACAGTCCGTGTGACCCAGAATGCCTTGCAACACCCAGACCTGTAGTCTACCCTGCCTCAGTGACCCCACTCAATGCGCATGCCCCAAAGATGAATGTAAGAGACACAGAAGTCAGTACCCACACAAGCACCATTTTTCTTTCTTTTCTTAGAATTGTGGTATAATGTACAAAAATAAACCATAATCCTCAAGTCCATTCAGTGTGACAATAGCTTTAGCTTTAGAATAAAAAGCTCTGTGGGGTACGTTGTCTATTCAATGTCTTTTTTTATTTGCACTTGCTCATAGGAATCTGCCTTTTGAGATATTGTGAATCTTAAGAATACAATATTTTTTTTAAATTTGACTTTAAAGAGGAAAAAAACAAAAACAGGAACAAAACAACACAAATGAGACAACTTCAAAACAGGAAGAGGAAATTAACAATGGCTGTATTACGTATTGTTGTCAAATTTGTTGCTCAGATGACCAGGTACAGGCAAGCAAGACTGATGAAGCAAAGAAACATTATCTTCCTCTCAATAAACCCATAAAAATTAGCAGTACAATTATCTCAGCTATCTTGTACGTATTTTTTTCCTCCTTTTCCCCACCCCAGTTGTTCTTTCCTTCTTAGTAAAAATAAATGAAACGATAAAGCCAAGTTTCTAAACAGGTTATTAGAGTTGATGCATTGTGTACTGTTGTCCTCCCATTCAGAGGAGAAGAGAGAGAGGTAATATCTTCGCTATGCAATACTAGCACAAAACTTTCCCTTTTTTGGAGAATACAATATTAATTGGACTTTTTTGGCACAGGGAGTCAGACTCAGGATCTTGTGCTTGTCAGGCAGGCGCTTGTGCTGCTGGGCTACACCCCCAGCTCTGTACCTTTATGTGTGGTTGCTAAATTCATTGTCTCCCAAGATCTCTGTGTCAGCAGCTTGGCCCCTGGCTTGGCAATATTGGAAAGAGATATGAATCCCTAAGAGTGGGGCCTGGTAGGGGGTCCGTGGGTCTTTAAGAGGTCTGCCCCCAGAAGGGACTAACATGTTCTTTTCAGTTCATTGAGAGTGAGCTGCTAAAGAGTAAGCATAATCCCAGAAAGTCTCTGGCTTCCTGTGCAATGCTTCGGTCCCTCACGTCTGCACTGCCTTGGAGGTCCCACCAAAGCCACGCTAATATCCTTGAAGCTCCAGAATGGGGAGTCGAAACAACAGCCTCTTTTCTTTATATTACTCAACTTCAGGTATTTTGTCATAGTAACCAAAAAATGGCTTCTATGGTGTCGATATTTTTACACCTGAGAAAAGCACATTCATGTGGGGTCCCTTTCATTATCTTCCTGTAAACCCAATGATACAGGTTACTATGCCCATTTTATAAATAAGAACACTGAAGTCCACAGAAGTCCTGTGACTTCGCCAAGCTCCTACAGCAGTACAAACCACACGTGGTCTTTAAGACTTCTGCTCCCTGGCCACATGTCTGTTCGCCAGATTATTCAAACCCAAGGGCAGGGAAAGGGATGAGTGCTTCAAGTTTTGCCTCTTGAGCCAGTCCACAGACCTGAATCCTTTCATCATTCAATCCTTCAGTCACCTGAATCCTCCTCACTCAAAGTAGCTGTGAGGGGCACCAGCCTTGGGAAATGCACTCGCAGACCAAAAGCTATTTCCACATTTTTAATCTACTTAGCACAGAGTCTACAGGGTCTCACTACACAGATCAGACTCATAGTGATCCTTCTATTTTCAGCTTCCCGGAGGTGGGTGTTGCATGCCGCCATACCTAGTCTCAGTTGCAGTCTCAGCACACAGCCTGAGGGCGGGGCCGGTGGGTCCTTCCAGGGTCCCTGAGCCTGCCTAAGCAGGCATCGTAGTCTGCTAAGCTATCTGACTGGCTCACCAATGTGTTTTTGATGTTGATCTTTTGGGAGTTTTCTTTTGCGGGGGGCGGAGGGGATTGTTTTGTCCTGTTTGTTTTCTCTGGTGGCACTGGGAATGAACGCAAGGCATTAGCTCTGAGCTAAATCACTGCCCTTTATTTTTTTACTTTGAGACTAGGTCTTTCTAAGTCAGTAAATTGCCCAGGCTGGGGTTGAGTGTACGGTTTTCCTACATCAGCCTCCCAGACTGTTGTGATGACAGTTGTGTGTCCCCTCGCCAGGCCAGGTCATCCACTTTATTAATAAGACCCCCACTGAGGCCATCAAAATCTGAGGAGCCTTAGAGTAAATGCTCAGCTCTGTAGAGAAAGGTGTACTCCCCAGCCAGATCCGTGCCTCGTCAAGAGAACATGGGAAAGCAGTGGCCTTGCGCCAACACCCGAGTCACCCACGTTGCCTGATGGGTGCTCCACAAAGGGGAACGTGGTAGGACTCTCCTGGAGCTGGGTGCATGGCCACAGCTGAAGCTGAGGAAATCTGCCCTGGAGCTCTTGGATGCCAGAGGCAAGGAGGAAGGCCAGGCTGTCTGTCAGCAGGCAAGGGACTGTCCCCTAGCTTGTCTACAAACCCCTGGCTTGTGCCAAGGAAGGCAGGTAGGAGTTCAAACCACCTGTGACAACCGTGGACAGGCATCTGCTGGAGCTGTCACCACTTCCCAGGTGTGCAGGCACCGCACAGGGAAGAGGCCCTCAAAAGAAGATTAACCAAGCTCCCAGAGAGCTGTGCATTGCTAAAAACTGTGGGGAGAGCCAGGACGCACATTCCCAAGCTCTGGTTGTAAGGCCCAGCAACCTGGCGACCTGGAGACCTGCATTTCACGCTGCATCGCCTTCCCAGCCTGTGCGGCTACAGGTGCTATTAGGCCGACTTAAAGTAAATGTTGACATTTTCTGAAAATCAGCCAAATAGTTCTTACTGTTAAGTAAGAACTGCATTTCCTCAAGTTTGCAGGAAACTGGGACAGTGGCCTAAGAAAGGAGGCAGGGACTCAGACCCTGCTCTGCAGCAACTGGAGACTTCACTGGCCCTGGTGTTGTAATTGTCGCTGTCTCTGCATTTGTCCATCCCTGGAGATCGGACTCTGTGTGCAAGACAACCAGAGGTCATCCAGGATGGAGTGGAGCGTGCTGGCCCTGCGCCCAGGGTGGGGAACAGTGCGAGACTGGAGAACCTCAGGGAGGGGTGGGGCTGAGGAAAGGGGGAGCCATAGCCTTGCGATTTGAAGAGACTCACGGCTGGGGGACCAAGATCTTCCGGCCTTTGTGTGTGTCATCCCACGCAGTGTCTTTGTGGTTGCCCTGTGTCAGCAGTGTCTGTATCGCTCGATGATGAATGGCACGTGCTCCTCCAGACTGGAGTCACCAAACCCCAGACCAGGGTCACCTGACTACTAGTTCTAGAATTTGTCAGGGCTGTGCACGCAGACTGGGGTCCAGGGGCTAGACGCCGGTGCTCACCGGGTGGGAACCAGCTTTCCAACTCAGGATTTAGGTTCCCTGGGTCTTAGCTTCTGCTGTGTAATTTGAGACCTCCATGACTTTACCTCTGAAGACTCTGGGAGGCAGGGTACCTTTGTCAGGTATTAACCCCATATCCCTAGGGCGCAGAAAGTGAGCAGGTTATTTTCCTACAGGGTCTCTATCTCTGCATGTTTTGATGTAAAATCCAACTTACTTCAGAATCTAAGCTTAAATATATGAGCCTCCCTTAACATAATAACAAGCACATAGCACGTGGAGGTGCAAAATACAAGTAAATTGGATAGAAATTAGGGTTTTGTTGTTGTTGTTTGTTTGTTTGTTTTTTGCTGGGACATCGGCGCTCAGTAGGTGGAGTTACTGTTCCTTCACCGCACGCACCATCTACGATGCTGAAGGTCCAGTCATCCAGCAAGTCCACCTTGCCTGAGAACTCGCCTCCTACACTTTCTAGCTCCCTGCTCTTTCCCAGGTTTGCTCCCCAACTCTCCCGCTGCTGGACCACACTTCCTTTCCGGTAATCCCTATAGAAACAAGAACTTCCTTCCAGCTGAAGAGTGGGAAGATAGCTGCCCTAGAGCTTTCTAGTTCACCGCAGGCAGCTGGCTCTGCTTACAACACAAACACACCTCCTCCTTCAGGAAGAGGGGCTGACTTGCTTTCTACTCCATTCTGAGGGGAAAAGTTTTGCCAAGGAAACAAACACCACTATATACAGGTACTGTTTCCTGACCGTGATTAGTTTATTCAGTCAATGCCAAGGTGATGATTCCTAGGTGCCACCAGTGACAGTCACCAGCTGCCACAAAATCAAGACATCACTTCAGGCTAAGCTGTGACACTTTCCTGACATTCCAGTAAGTAGAAAATCACCCCCTTTTCCACAGAAGTGAAGTGGCTGTTAAAGAATCTGTACAGGAAATAAAGGGGCACCCACAAGTCTTACTCTTAGCATAGCTCACTGCACTATGCATGGCTGACCAGAGCCAGATTTGAACCTTCCATTCCTCCAGGAAAATAGTGAGGGTTCCCCTCCCCACCGCCCCATGTAATCGTCACCTTGCTTGTAACCGGACAGGGGTACAACACAACAGATGTAAAAAGCGTGCAAGACATGACTTCCAAGCCTAATGAACTGTTGCACACACTGAGGTAACTCATAATCCATAAATCTCACCCTCTCCTTCCTTAGTAGTAATCACCACCGTTTTTTAAAAAAGGATTTTATTTAATTAGTTGGTACAGGGTCTCACTATGCAGCTCAGATTCATAGTGATCCTCCTGTCTCAGCCTCCGCAGTACTGAGATTACAGGTGTGAACCACCAAGCCAGTTTTTAGTAGCTGGCTCCACTGGCACCCACATGGCATGCAGTAATAGGGATCCAACCAGGGTCCTTGTGCTTGCCAGGTAGGCCCTTAGACCACCAAGCTATCTCCCCAGCCTCACCACCTTATTTTTATGATGTTTGCTTCTGTTTTCGTTTTTCGTTTATAGCTATATTACCTGAGTATCTATAAAAATACGTACAACATAGTTTAATTTGGCCTGTTTTTATGTCTTCATCCAAATATAATAATTTATTATGTGTACTATATATTTGACTTTCCTCAGCATGTTGCTTTTAAGATTCCTCCCTGTTACCTATATTGTGTGTGTGTGTGTGTGTGTGTGTGTGTCTGAGTGTGTTCTCTCTGTCCCAAGTACCCACAAGTGACCAACCTTCCAGCCCCTTTTTTCAGTTTGTTTCATTTGTTTTTGGGACAAGGTCACACAAGTTGCCAGGCTGGGCTTCAATCTTCCTGCCTCAGCCTCCTTAGTTAGTTGGAATCACAGGAATGCCCCAGCCTGCCCAGCTTGGTGTACCGCTTCTTTTGTCCTTCTTATTTACTTTACATATGTACTATTTCATACATACCCTTCTTCAAGTGTAGCACAATTTGTTTTAAGCAGTTTTTACCAGGTGCTTTGACCCTTCCTACATGAAGCTATTGCAAATGATGTGACTAGCACTATCAGCAGAAGCGCCTCTTTGAGCACAGGTTTGCACTTCCACCAAGTTTTGCAGTCACATGGGCTTGCTAGGTCACAGGATAAATAGTGAGCTATCCAGTACTGCCACAAGGACTCCAATCTTTACTCCCATGAGCAGAGTGCAGAGAGGGCCGCTTCTCCAAGTCGCAGCCCATGAAGAAGTCTCAGAGCTCCTTCTAATTTCACCTACAGAGATGGACTCTTCTTCTCCCACGTATGGACTGTTCCTATTTCTTCTTTCTTCTATTGTGACATTGGCCTGGAAGAGCTGGACCCATATTCTGGATACCAGCCCTTACCCATGGTGGGCTGCAAAATAATCTACCCCTGGTTTACCCTTTTACTAGATTGACGTTAACCTTTATTAAAGTAAATTTTTATATTCAGTTGACACAAAGTAATTTTATAGAGAGAGGGGCTAGAGTGTGACACTCCATGTACATGACCTACAGTGAGCAGATCAGGCTAAGTACCGTATCTCCCAGGGACATCTGTCACCCATTTGGAAGGTTCCAAACCCTCTCTACTGGTAATCTTGACATATCCAACTGACTGGTTCACCTCAAGCACGCTTGGGATGACCAAATGTGGCTTCCTTTATAGATTGCACCCACTGCGAGAAGCCCCAGCCCCGCTGCAAATTCACTAAGCCTTCCATGCCATGTTTTAGAACTTTTAATCTTTTGCTTTCCACACTTATGGATAACAGGACGGCTCTGATTTGTCCTTGCCTGAAATTTTCCTACTAGGAATTCTGAGAGGCGGGGCAACACTCCCAGGAATCCAGAGCGACCTGAGAAACCTCTGGTTTGCTTGGCCACTGGGTGGACAAACCCCAAGCGGTCAAGGAAAATTCACATTCCAGGCTACTTCGGGGTAACCCAGCCAAGGTCCGCTCCCAAAGCCAAAAGTAGCTGGCCAATTCCTGGTTTGCCTCTTATGTCCCCAGAGAAACTCAGAGAAAAGGACGGAAGCCAAGCCGAGCCCGCTGTTCCCTCCCTCTTCCGGCTTCCGGCAGAGCAGCGTCCTTTGCCCCGCTGGAGTCGCTCTCCAGCGCCCAACAGCCCCTCACTAGGCCACAAGGGAATTAATCTCTAGGCAGGCCTCAGCGCACTCCAAGCCCGCCCACTTAAACACTCGCTGGTGTCGCGTTGCTCCTGCCCGCAGGACCCAGTCCTTTACAAACCCGGGCTTCCAGGGAGAGAAACAGAGCCCAAGAAAGAAGGAGGTCCTCCTGCACCCAATGTATATCCGCAGTGCCCGGATGTGCGCGACAAATCCACTCTCCTAAGGGTGCCACTCAGGAGGGGTCAGGCCCCAGATGCAGGGGTGTCCTGAAGACAGCAGGGAGTGATTCACATTCTTCCACAGCGCTGCCAACCAGCGCCCCTTGTCTGGAAGAACTGGTGCCCTCCAGGGCCCCACACCTTATATCAAGGAAACAGCCTGACACCCAAGAAAAAAAATATACTTTTTATAAGCAAGCGTTTGGCGATGTTACTTATCAAAAGGAAACTTGAAGGAAATTAAATATTCCCTAAAAGAAATCCAGCTTTAAAAATTCTACATAGGCATAGCATAGCATAGTATGCTATACAGCATTACTGAAAATAGCATCATAGGAAAATACCTAAAACTTTTCATAATATTAAGGACAAAGGGTAAGTTAGAAACCATACACCAAGCCCTTATTTCTTTGGAAAGAACTAATTATACATATACACAGAAATAAAATAAGATTATATGAAAATGTTTTCCTCCAAGCTAGGTAGTGAGATTAGAAAAATATTTATCTTCTATTTTATTTTAACTTTCCTCTGCCTTCTATGAAGATGTGCTGTTTTAAGAATGTTTTGTTTTATTTTTGTTTTTGCTTTTCCTTTTGTTTTTGAGAGAAAAGAAGAGAAAAAACAAAACAAACAAACAAACAAACAAACAAAAAAAAACCGAAAGAAGGAAGGCCAGAAACAGACTCAAGATGTTTCCAGAGGGCTCGGTTCGCCGGGTGAGGACAAGCCCATCACCAGGCCTGGCTTTCAGCAGTTCCCAGGCCAGAGCTATGTGCCCAGAACATCCAGAGCAGAGGCAGTTACTGGGATAAGACCAGTGACAAGCCCTCAACAGGCTTGCACATGCTTAAACTAAGAGCAAAGGACAGGAAGAGAAGGGGGAGGTGGAGGAGAAGACCTTCTGCTCCCTGCTTGGACACCACAATTCGATTTTCTAATCTTGGTGGTCCCAACATCCACCCCACACGGTGTTCCTCTCCATCCACATTTAATCCACTCCCTGGTGCCATATCCAGCCTGTCTAGAGATAGATATGGTTGCTCGTGCTTTGAAAACCCCAAGAACCTAATCACTTCTCTCGGCCTTCATGCCTTGGGCCTGGTCTGCAATGCTCACTGCTGTCTGGTTTACTGCTAAAAACCTCCCAATAGGCTCCTCCTTCCACCTCCGCTTTCCTGGACACAGAAACCAAGAATCTGTTCAAATAGAAGTCACCTCATAGTATTCCTCCAACCCCAATCTTTCAACATTCTGAGTTTTCCTCAAAAGGAAAAGCCACGAGCCTTCACTAGCCTCCCACGGGCCCTTTCCTGTGGCCTCATCTCCAGTGTGACCCTCTTCCTGCCCCCAGTTCACTACACCCCTGCATTCTCACCACCATAGAGCCATTCTCAAGAACCTAGCAGTAGCCCAGCTCTGCATAGCTGTGTGCGCTCCCTCTAGATGCCTACATGGCTCCCTCCCACTCCTCTGCAGTCCTTACCAGGGTGGTGCTTTTCTCACAAAAGCTTTTTGCAGCCTGCCTTAATTGCCAAAGCTATGCCTGGTGGTGTGCACCTATGATCCTAACTACTTGGGAAGCTGAGGCAGGAGGATCCTAAGTCTAAGACAAGCTGGGACAACACAGCAAGATCCTGTCTCAAAACATAAAAAAGGAGCCGGAGCTGGTGGCTCATGATGGTAATCCCAGCGCTTAGGAGGCAGAGGCAGGAAGATCATTGTGTGTTCAAGATGGCCTGGGTTACAAAAGTGAGCTCAAGGCCAGTGACTGCATAGCAAGACATTGTCAAAAAAAAAAAAAAAAAAAAAAAAATAGAGGGGCTGGGGAGATAGCTCAGAAGAGTAAGTGCTTACCTGGCAAGCTCGGGCCTGAGTTCCATCCCCAGCTTCAGAAAAAAAAAAAAAAATCAAAAGCTTTGGGTGTTTTGGTGACAGAGCGCCCTGGGTGACAGAGTAACCTCCTGTACTGTGAAGAGTTGTAATCGTGCACCCATGTGCACACACACCGTGTTCCCCATGCCAGACAGCTAGCACACTGTACATTTTATCTATGCATTGCATAACTTTCTACTCCTTCGCTATGTTAGCTCCCTGAGGGAGAAACCAAGGTGACCTGAGCGAAGATAGGAAGGAGCTGGGAGCACAGCTGAAAAGCCCTAGCACAGGTGTCTGAACAGAGCCCGGTGAGGGTTGTTCCTGCTCAGGGTAAACCCTGTGGCGAGCACCTCCCTGAGGAGCACTTAGTGAGTGTTGGCTCTCATTAATATTTAGCCCCAGCTGTCAACCAAGGTAGAAAAGGAATGCAGTGAGTTTAAGTAAATAGCTGAATATTAAACCAAGGCCATTAATTTGAAGTTACTCAATAAGAGGGTACCAGAGAAGAGGAAAACTGTAAGAAACATCTGCATAGGCAACACACACCAAGATGATAGAGGGCAGAAAGCCCTGGTCTTTTGATTCTAAGATGTGCTCGGAGACCCGTTATTCTATTTTTAAAACTCCTCTCACCTGTACATTTTAACCAGCATAGTTTTGGCACCTCCCTTCCCGTCTCTGTCCCCAGACCACCAGAGAGATCAAAAAGAAGTTCAAAGTAAAAAAAAAACTTAGCATTTGGATAGTCACCAGTTCATGACTAATCTGTCAAACATTTTATACACTTTTCTTAAAATCCCTGTTCTCCGGCTTCTCCCAACTGCCAAATAGGAAAGGTGAATATGTGGCCGGCCAGCTTGTCCTGGGGCGAATTCCTTCCTCACCATTCCCAAGGACAGTAGCTGCACTACAGAGCTGCTCCTGCAGGTATCCAGGTGCCAGAGGCCACAGAGGTCCCACCCAAGGGGACTGGATGACAGGCTCCCTTCTGGCCCTAATTCACCTAACTCCGATAGCCTTGCTCAGGACAGGCGTCCTTCCCTGGGTGGCTTGAGAAGGAGCCATCCTGCTTGCTAATGCTTCTGCCCAGCGTCAGCCTGTCTGGAGAGGAAACGGAAGAAGAAATGCACTTGGCTATCGGCATAATTTATCTACATGGCACCAAATACCGGCGTGAAGCCGGCCTGCCTGCCCGGTCTTTGTCCCTGGAGCTGCCCACCCCCACTGCCACGTAGGCACAGGGAGTGGCCATGGGGGACAGGGGACAGAGTAGCGGGCCTCCCAGCAGCAGCTACCTACACCTGGCCCGCTCAGTGCACTAACCGCTCCACAACTCTTTTGAGAGGGATGCCCATAGGCTCCCAGAGGAAACCTCAGAAGAGTCTTGTCATTGCCTCGCACCTAGGAGTTAAGGACAAAGAGGACCCGATGCAGCTCAGCGGCAAGCGCCTGCCTGGCAAGTGTGAGATCCCGAGTTCCATTCCTGGCACCACATGGAGAATGAAAGCTGGTTGGGCCTGGTGGGACAGACCTGTAATCCTAGCCTTCTGGGAAGCAGCAAAAGAATGGGAAACTCAGCCCAGCAGGGCCCTGCTCCGACAGGAAAAACTGAAAGCGTGTTTCGGACGCAGCTCAGCCAGAAGGCTCTGGGTTCAACCCCCAATATTGCAAAAAGAAGCACTGAGGGCCACAGCAGTCACTGCAGCCTGCCTGGGCAGATGGCCATCAACAAGTTAGTGGAGCCCTCTGCGCGCTGCCGACATCATCAACATCATCACTGTCCCTAGAATGAAGATAATGACACTTATCTCACAGGGACATCGGTGAGATCATGGTACCAGACTGAAGCAGCCAAGAGGAGGTCAGCCTGGCCTCGAGAGCAAGGATAGTGGGGTGTGTGTGTGTGTGTGTGTGTGTGTGTGTGTGTGTGTGTGTGAAATTCTCCCCCAGGCTCTAGGGACTCAGCTGTGGGCAGGATTGGCTCACAGACCTGGGGACCAGGCAGGGTAGGTTGTCAGCGTATTACTAAAGCTGCTGCAGGCCCGCCCTGCAGCCTGGAGCCCCTCCCTGCTCACCAGCTACCCGCTGCAGGTTCCCCAGGCCAGGACAGAAGGGGATCCCGCTGTACCTCCCTTGGTGCACTGCTGTTTATTTGATCCGCATCTCAGATGAACCCACACATGCGCGCGCGCGCGCACACGCACACACACACACACACACACACACACACACACACACACACAGAGCCACCCTGTCTGGAGTTTATTTTTCCAGCAGTTGGGACTCTGGAATGTTAATTGATGGGGCACAGGCAGCCAGCACAGATAAGCAGAGTCCCCCGCCCCCACCCCACCCTGTGAGCCCCAGCCACCCACTGGGGAAGGCCCTGGTTGGGGAGCCCTGCCTGGCTCAAGGCCCACAAGCTTTAATGATTTCATTTGGTTTTTCTGTTTTTTGGAAACAAGGTCTCACTTTGTACTTTTGGCTGGCCACAGTCAATTCACTACATAACCCAGGCTGGCCTCCAACTCAAGACAATCTTCCTGCCTCAGCCTTCTAAGTGCTGGAGTTATGGGCATGCATCCGCACACCTGGCTCTTTTTTTTTTTTTTTTTGTCTTTTTGAGACAGGGTCTCGCTATGCAGTTCAGGCTGGCCTTGAGCTCACTTTTATAGCCCAGGCTGGTCTCAAACTCACACTGATCCTCCTGCCTCAGCCTCCCGAGTGCTGGGATTACAGGCGTGCGTCACCACGCCCGGCTCACACCTGGCTCTTTTCTAACAATTTCTTATTGTCACTGTCACCAAGGTGTTGAACAAGCTCTGGCATTTGATGGAGGCTTTGCCAGGCTGTTCTGGCCACTCAGAGCCCGGAATAAGGATAAGCGCTGCAGGGCAGTGAACTGGGGGAAATCAGGTGCCCACCAAGAGAAAAAGTGAGAACAGATTTTGTTTTAAAGTATTCTATTTTAGGGCTAATGAGATGGCTCAGCAGTCTAAAGTGCCTGCTCAGGCAAGCTTAGGCAACAACAGGGACATCGGTTCAATCCCGGGCACCACATGCTGTGCCAGCACCACCCCCAGGGCAGGCTGAGCTGACCATAATATTTAAAAAATTCTAATTTTTAAAAGAACAAACAATAAAAAAATCTCCATCCCACCCAGCCCCCTCCTTTGACCCCCAAATTTTCACTGATTTTCTGGGGTTTACAGACAGTTCCTCCAAAAATAACAGTGGGAAAACAGTTCAAATATTATATACACACATTTGTAAAATATTAGTAATAGTAAGCCAGGAGCTGAGCACAGGCCTTGTAACCCCAGCTCCCCTGGGGGTAAGTCAGGAAGGTGGCATGTGGGAGCCCAGGCTAAGCTGCTTAGCAAGCTAGCTAAGCCCTGGCCAAAAAAACAAGAAGTGAAGGTCCTGGATTCCATAGTCGTATAGCAACAACAACAAGAAATCTTAATTCACACCATACACTCCAATATACTAGTGTGTGGATCGTGGAAGCCTAGAAAATATGGCTGGTTGTCTTGTCAGTCCTGGTGTCAAGAAAATGGTCTCACAATGACCCAAATCGAAAGACAATAAACATGAAGAATAACACAGGTGACTACATTTTTAAGTTTACTGGAATAAGCTCTGTAGGAGGCTGGGGAGATAGTTCGGTGGTCTAAGTGCCTGCCTGGCAAGAACAAGGTACCACATCCTGCGCCGGCTCCTCCCTAGGCACACCTATTGAAAACCAGGCATGGTGGTGCACACCTGTAATCTCAGTGATGGAGGGGCTGAAACAGGAGGATCGCTACAAGTCTAAGCTGCCTACTGAGGCCCTGTACCAAACAAATAAAAGATTTTTCAAAATATAAATAAATTTTTAAAAAATAAGTTCTGTAGGAGTCAAAGAACAAAGGAGAAGAAAACATTTGCAATGCATAGCACAGATAGCCAAAATCACTGATGCAGAGAAAATGTAAATATAAATCAAAGAAATAAATTCTGGATAAAGGATATCATTTATGCATATAAATTATTTTTTTCTTTTTGTATATACATTACACATATGTATTTATACATGTATGCACACACCTCAAACATACAAAATGATGTTCCAGCCAAGTGTGGTGGCACATGCCTATAATCCTACCAGCCAGAAGGCTAAGGCAGGAGGATCCTTGCAAGTTTGAGACCAGCTTAGGCTACGAAGTGAATTCAAGGCCAGCCTGAATTTCATAGCCATATCCTGTCTCAAAAATAAACAAAAAAAGGACAAAAAGTTGGTGCTCCCCCTAATTCATAATTAGATAAAAGCACATTAAAGCATTGAGATGCCATTTCTTACTGATGAGACTGGTATAGGAACACTAACCATGTATCCCATGGCACAGGCTGCCTGGGGGGCAAAGACTTTCTTACACTGTTGGCGGAATGCAAACCTGTACGGACTCTTTGGGAGAGGACAATACCTTACAAAATTACATACATGTACTTCTGACCCACTTCTCAGAATACTTGGAAGCTATACCTGAGCACACACTCTCATTACTGTTGGCAATTTTTTTGTTGTTGTAGAGACCAGGACTGAAACTCAGGACCTTGCTTTCCTTTGAGCTATCTTCCCAGCCCCTACTGTGGAATTTGAAATGCTGGTACTGGTATATGCACATAGGAGTGTGGTTGGAGCTTAGAAACTGGCACCATAGAGCCTGTTCACAGCAGCCTTGTTGAATAAACTAGTTTGTTCACCCAGTGGATACAACACAACAAAAAGAATGAGTGGGTGTGGGGAGCAGCCACCCCTGTGCTAGTGACAGAACTTTGGCTGTCTGAGTGACCAGGCTGGGAAGCTGTGTGGCAGCACAAAGTGGCCAGACAGACTCTTACATATGCAAATTAGATCCACACCATAGATTTTGACAATCAAAGTGTCTGTCAAGGGAATCATCTCTTACTTACAGAGTAGAACTCGGTCATTAATGCCAATCCAGCAGATGGGAGTGTTGGCCCTGAGCCATGATCGAGGTCCGTGTGTCTTCTTCTCAGCTGGGTGGATACTCCCAGAGGGTCTCAGAGTTCAGGCTGATTATCCCTGTGCCCCGAGTGCCTTGCAAAGCGATCCTGGTTCCTCTTTGCTGGGACAGTTGTGGTTCATGCCTGGCATGCCAGTGAGTGTGTCCTGTTCTCAAAGTGTCCGGGTTTGCATGTCACATCATGTGATTACAGACATATGAAACAGATACACTCAGCAAATAATGACTGAATGGAATGGAATGGAATGGTTTGGAACTTGTCGATGTAATAGTTTCAGGGGAGTTTATCAGTGATTTTTTTTTTTTTTCCTTAGAAACAGATTCTAGGACTAGGGAGATGGCTCAGCAGTACAGGTGCCTGCCTGGCAAGCGCAAGATCCAGAGTTCAAATCCCTGAAACCAAAAAATTAATTAATGAATGAATTCAATTAATTACTTACTTAAAAAAATAAACAGAGGTTCTAAGATGTACTAAACAAAGCAGTAGGAGGAAACATCAGGTCATTAAACAATTTTACTGCTCTTGGCTTCTGAAAACGGCAACATACTGCAAAGAGGGAGACAGAGTGGGTCCAAGCCAGATTTCTCCACTCTTCCTCCGCTTGATTTCCTCATTCACTGCATAGACACCATAACTGCTTCGCCGAATGTACTGAGGGAGAACCAGTAAAGGAAAACAGCACACGGAACCGTCCGGATCTGCATGCCAGTTTGGTCCCAGATGTTTTTCCAGTCACCTTTTCCACTTCGGAGGAAATTAAGGTCAGAGCAAAGACCACGCACATAAAAAGCTGTGGTAAGAGTAGCTTCTAGTTTTCCTTGGATGCGCAGTAGCTGTGTGACCTTGAGCCCTAAGAAACGCCTACGTTCTATGCTAAACATGGGGGCAACTAGTTGTAACAAGCACTGAAAAAAACTGACTTTTAAATCACTTAAACCTTTTGCACTATAAATTCTTGTACGCCAAAGTCCAGAGTGGTAGTCTCTATAACCTAATCGTGGGATATGGCTTAGCCTATTTTGAGCAACATAGGGACAAGTACATTTGTTACTGGTGTCTTCTCAGAGCACACAATTGCTAGGCAGGCGCCTCACCTCCAAGCTGCGTCCTCAGCCCTTGCTGCTGTGGCATCCTCTGTGTTACAAGGCAGTGATCACGCACAGGTAGTGACCAGAGGCATCCTACAAATACAGAAATTTAGTGAGCAAAAGTGGCTATATTAAACTATCCTTCCCTATAAAAAGGAAACATGGGCAAATAGACATATGTGTTATTTGTTTCAAAAACAAAGCCCATGGTGGGGGTAAACTAATGAGTCTGGGAATGTGTGCTAACCAGAAAAGGGGAATGGGGAGAGAAAAAGAAGGGGTAGGAGCACACTGTCACTTCTTGAAGAACAGCTCTGCACACTCTGGGCTTTAGAGCCACGCTAATGCTTCTCACACTCAGAAACTAAACATGTTGCTACAACATTAGAAAGTGTGTCTCAGCCAAAGGTCCCGTGCATGGCGAAGCGAGAAGGGCCACCACCAGAGGCTGATGGGCAGCCTCTATCCCCCCAGAGTCAGCAGACTGAGTGGGCCAGACACCCCTGGGCCCTTCCCTCCCCCCTCTGGAAGGAAGGGATCCAAGAGCTTCTTAGGGACAAAAGGAAATAGCCAACAAATAAATCCTGGAAGCTTACCATGATGCTAAGTGCTAGTCTAGGCTCTGGGGACAGGGCTGTGGCCAGAGACCCACAGCCTGAATGTAGTGGAGTTGGTTCTGTGGAAATGGGCACCTGCCTTAGGAACAGTGGGTTCCCTCTAGGCCCACAGTGCCCAGCGCCAGACCTCATGGTCATGTGTCATCACACTACAAACCATGTGTTGCTACTGCGTTCCCTAGAAGTTTAAATAAGAATGAGAAAAGGATCTTTACTGACTCTCAAAGAGAAGAGATTCTATAAATATCGTGAACAATCTCCATTCGATTGTGCAAATTATCACCCTGTACAGAGCTCAGTTAAAATTTTATCTCTAATGCAAGGATCCAACTTCGAAGAAAAGCCCTGTTTCCCTCCTTTCTTGTGTCCTCAGAGCTCCTGCCCCTCTGGCCTATCCTAGGCACCCAAAATACTCCCGAGGACTTAAGCGTTGGCTTGCAAGCTCCATCAGAGACTTGGGGAATGGGAATAATACGCCCACTTCCACTCTTAATAGAGGCCATCCCAGGTCTTATTAGGAACAGAGGTGAGAAAGTCTCCGCTCACAAGCAAGGGACACGGATGGACACAGACGCCCACACATACAAACACGTTCCACCTGTCGCAGCGCCAGGACTGCACAGAGCCTGGCCAAAAAGGGCCTGAGCCTCTCCAGGTGGCGGGCACAGGATCGCGAGGCCACTACGCAGCTGAGCCACCTCTAATGGAGCCCAACCAACTGGCCTCGACTGGACAAATGAGGGTTAGTAGCTGCACTACCAGCCCATAGCACCCTGGCGCTAAAAGGTGAGAAAGGGGGACCTCCAGGCCACCACAGTCCCGGGTCTCAGCTGCGGGAAATAACTCAGGGAGGACAAAACGCAGTGACAGCGCCGGGAGCCAAGTGACTGACTCCGCAGAGGTTCGGCAGACGCGACAGGTATACGGTTCCCCGAGCCTCCCCGATGCCAGCCTGGCACCAGACAGCCCTACCCCGCGCAGCACGCGGATTTGCGTTTTCAGCGCTCTGGAGATCTGCCGCCCAGATCTCTGTGGTTCCTAGCAGGAAACAAAGAAGCCAAGAGCCAGAGCCAAAGACTAAGATTTGATCGCGGGGCTTTTGCTATCACCTCCCATGGTGTCTTTTTCTTCTCTAACTTCCTACGTCTAGCCGGCGCGAATTGTTGGCAGCGTAAATTTCACCCAGTGGTAAGGTTTCCAAGGGCAGTCTATTGCTTTAAGTTTTAACATACTAAGGTCGCTCCGCCTCCCAACCCCAACTCTTGGAAGGCGGAGAGCAAGCCCAGCTAGACTTCAGCTCTCCCCAAGTCTGGAGGCGGAGCACCTGCCACCAACCCACACCTCCCAGCATTCTTGGTCCACCCAGCGCCGTGTGTCTCCCGATTGGCGTAAATGCCATCAACCCGACCTTGCTCTGCACCTGAGGAGGGCAGGAGCTTTCTTGCAAGTCGGGGACCAGTTCGTTTTAATAAGCCCCAAGATATTTAATTCATTAATGTCTTACATCCTGAGCACATAGTCAAAATATGGGCTAAAGCAATGGTACAAAGATTGAAGACCCACACATAAAGGCAGAAAAGTGAAGCCTTATTTACAGTGGTGGAAAAAATCAGCTACTAATTATCTAAAAGTAGAAATGATCAGTTACCGCCCATTCACTGCACAGACTATTAGATTGCTATTTTAAAATATACTTGAAGAACTAATGAAGTACTGGACATGCTTATGAATAAAATTTGGACATACACAAATCCATACAGCGTGTGAGCACATATATGTAAAAATAGAAATTCATTTACATGTTATCTCCCAGTGAATGTTTTCGTTCCAGCTTTTATCTATTTTCCTTTTTTTTCCCCAGAAGTACACATGATGGGGTCTGGGGAGACAGTGCCTGCCTGGCAAGTGCAAGGTCCTGAGTTTGAATCCTAGTCCTGCAACAACAACAAAAAAGTATACCTGATGGCATTAAGATTGAGGGCTGGGGAAATAGCTCAGCAGCGTAAGTGCCTGCTTGGTGAGTGCAAAGACGCAGGTTTGATCCCCCTGCATAGTGAGACTCTAGACCGAATAAATAATTTTTAAAAACTTAAAAGAAAAAGAGAATTGATGGCTCAGTGGTCTAAAGCGCCTGCTTAGGAAAGCTTAGGCAGCTGCAGGGACTGCAGTTTGATCCCCGGCACTACATGCTGTGCCAGCCCTGCCCTCAGGGCAGGCTGAGCCAGCCATAAAAATAAACAAACAAAAGTTCTGAAACAAGAAAAAAAATTTTAAAAAAGAAAAGAAAAAGAGAATTGAAATAAATGCATGTGTTGCTAAAAGAGTCTGAGATCTCCTGAGAGAAGAGTGACTATTAATACAAAACCAAGGAGAAAAGGTTTCTAAAGGGTTTGTTTTGGCAAGATGATATCTGGAGACCAGGGAAAAGGAGCGAGGTCCCCATGGGCTTCACCTCCACTTCTTATAAGGGAGGGGATTGTGGGGTGCACACAGCCTCAGTGTAAAGATTACGGGATACCACTCTGAAATCCTGACTCATAGCAGCCTGGTGGAGCAAGTTGAAACTGTGTCTGCACATCCCTGAGCGGTGTCGCCCACGGGCATGGGGTGCAGGGCTGAGTGGGGCTCAGAGAATGTTAACACCGCACAGTTCTTCTAACACTGAACCCCCCACACGAAGGTTTAAAAACAGTTGCTCTGAAACCCCAAAGCCGCTCTAGTAGGATCCCATTTTACTTTAAAAGATCTTTTTTTTTTTTTTTTTTTTTTTTTTTTTTAACAGGACCAGAGTTAGAACTCATGACCTTGCACTTGCCAGGCAGGCTCTTGTGTCACGGAGCTATCTCCCCGGCCCCTTAAAAAGATTTTTTTTTTAAACTCCTAAATTCCAAATCCTTCAACATCAAATCATGTTTTCTGGTTCTAACCGCAGCAGCGGGTGTTCGGTGACCACGACGATTTCACACACATCCTCTCACTAAATGTTTCCCAAGTTTCCAAAGATGGACACACTAACATCTCCATTGTATTTAGTTTCGGTGCTGAGGGACCACTGCAGGGAGACTCATCTTCACCTCTCTTTTTTCAAACTTTTATTTTGAAATAGGGTATCACTAAATTGCCTAAGTTGGAGTCTTGGAATCCTCCTGCCTCAGTCTCCCAAAGTGCGAGCATTATAGGTGTGAGCCCCCACGCCCAGTTTATCTCCATTTTTTCATGAAAGTAGAGCTTAAGAGGTTAATACTTTACCCTCACGCCCGTAGTTCTGTCCCCAGGTCTGTCCACTGTATCTCTCTGTGTCAGGGCCAGCCGCACCAAGCAGCGCTAACTCTAGCCAAACCTTCCCACCCTTAGGCCGCCACTCGTTTCTACTCCTCGCAAGCTCAATGCAGGACCAGAGTTTGAGGGAAGACACAAGGGAAGAAATAGAAAACCGAGGCCGGAAAGACGAGATGATGCCCTCTGTCCTTCTTGAGGCTCCCAACCCCTCTTGGAGAGGGACAGGGCTTCTCCAAGCGCAGCCCTAGGCCCCATTTCCGCTTCTCTAGCGGGTCGGATCTCCACAGCCTTTCCAGCAGCTGAGCCTTTAGGCCCTGGGAAGGGGCTCCCCGCAGCCTGGAGCTGCGCGGTGACTCAGACTCCCGCGCACACCTGCAAGCCGCCGCTGCCCAGCCGCCTTCCCCTCCGTCTTCTCCCCTAAGACTGAAGACTGACGAATTGCGCCCCAGAGGGACTGACCAACTAGGGTGGCACAGAAAGGACTCCACCCCCATCGCGTACGCCCTATGGGAGGGCCCCGGGAGGCCGGGGTGGGCCCCCAAACCCCTTTCCCATACCATATGGACAGCAATGCGAGCCACGCGTAACACAGTCTCTCCATGCTTGCTTTGATTTTAGAGCCTTCGGTTCCAGTCCAACGTCCCCGGAAAGTGACCTGGGATTTGGGAGGACTGGAGAGACTTGGAAAGGGCGCGCTTGGGGAGGAAGGCGCAGGATCAGCACGTGGTCTTTGCGGGAGCCAATGGGGAGCCGCGGTCCGACCACTGTCCACGGGATCCCAGCCCACAGAATGCGCCCAGAGGAAGGCACCGTAGGATTCGCGGGCTGTGTGTCCCAGAGCTCGACCGGTCTCTCGTTTACCCGGGCAGCTCAGACTCTGTGCAGCTCGGTACGCAGACTCCTCGACCCCGCCCCCTCCGCCTGCGGGATGCCGCTGAGCCGGGTCACCTCCACCCCCTTTTCCGTCAGTGACATCCTGCGGCTGGAGAGCGAGCAGGGAGACCTGGAGGCTACCCCACCATGGGGATTGCGGGGAAGCCCGGAAAACCTTCGGAACCTGGGAGTGGGCCCAGAACCGCTTGGGCGGGAGGTTCACCGCGCCTGTAGTGTGGGCGGCCGAGGGCGAGAGCAATCGGAGGCTCGTGGGGGCCCCTACGGGGCAGTGGTGGAGATGCTCGCGGATCCGGTTGGGGAGTCACGTGAGTAGATGCTGCGTCTTCTTTCCTACGGGTATAATGAGTTTTCTGGGCTCCAGGACCTCCCGGTTTTCCCTCTTCTTTTGAAGAACCCGAAGGACAGGCCTCTCAGCCGCGGGACACACACGCACACGCACATACACACACACATTCTGAGCTTTAGCTTCTAATGAAAACAAAGCTCTAAATCTCAAGTTTTTCTTCCCACCCGGCCCCCCGAGTTCCTACTCCACCATGCAGCTCCTCATTCACAAGTAGGATCCACTACAGGTGTCCTAGCTGCGCTCCATCGCCACCACCCTTCCCTGCCTACCCTACATTGCCTGAAAATGAAAACAAAGTCCCGCAGCCACCAAAGCAGTAGGACCCGTGCGGGCTCTGTTCCTCGCCGTCCTTTCTAGGGCAAGCCGAGCGGAGGGAAATCCAAAGGTGATGATCAGGTGGCCTCATAGTCCTTCGAACAGAATTGAACCAGAGACCTTGGCCAGAAAGGCTTGACGGACGTTCCCAGAGGTGAAAAGCCCCCCTTCCTCTCAAGCCCTCCCCTATGAGGCTTTACCTGGGCAGCTCTAGTTAAATCGCAACTCACCAGCTAAATAAAAGGAAAAGGCTCCTTCGGAAGTGTGTGTCCACTAGCAACAGCAGGGTTATTCACTGATTCCAGAAGTCTAGAGAACACTAAACTTCCTTGCGTTTTCGGAGTTTCTGGGTTTTCTGCAGAGGGACTCAAAATGCAGACTTCCAGCAAGCTGCCCATCGCCTCGGTGCTCCACTGAGCAAAGGTGGCCTTCCTGGGTCACAACTGTCTCCTAGAGTGAGGCAAGCACAGTGGGGCCCATGGCCATGCCAAGGCACTGGCAGAGCCCCATGGACTTTGCCGCCTCACACTTCTGTGGAGCCATCCTGCCTTCTGGGACACAAAGTGAAGGGGACTCCAGATCCACACCCAAGCGGGTGCAGTCCACACAGGTCGCCAGCACTCGCTCCAGGTGCTGCACAGCTCCCAGACTTTCCTGTGACTTTTTTCTTTTTGAGACAGGGTTTCATCTATGCCATTCAGGCTTTCCTTGAACATGCTTTGTAGTTCAGGCTGTACTCTAGCTCAAAGGCGATTCTACTTCAGCCTCCCCAGTGCTGGGATTCGAGGCAGCAACTTTTTAAAGGTCCCTTACATTTCGATCTGCTAAGCAGACCGTACTCCTCATTTTTCTCTCTTTTCAGTATACTTTGTTTCTCTAAGTGCAGTTGCCTCTGAGTGAAATTTTTCTATCCTCAAATTTTAAATACAAACCGCCTTATGCCCCAGGAGAATGCGTCACTGCACTTGAGGTTGTCGGTGGAGTTCCAACCACACAGACTCTTAATTAGATGCTGTTCACTGGCGGGAAGAACCTGCACCTTCCCGCAGCTGGTCCCCTCTGACTTCCCCAGGCCCTTGCCTGAATTCTCCTGAAAACTTCAGTTTCCTCTTTCCAAGTCCTTTGAGGGAAAATAGGGTTTAAGGGGGAGGAGGGAGCAGGGAAGGGAAGGCTGCCTCTTGGTGGGCTGCAGACACAGTGTCACCATCTTGCTGGGAAAGAGGACTCTGAGGTGACTGCGCCAGCTATCCGCCATCCACAAAGGCCCCAAGGGAAGAGAGGAGGCAGCCCCTTTAAAAAGTCAAATGTGGATCTTAAATCCATTCCCTCAGCCGAAGCTATTTCCAAGCCAAGCGTCTCAGGGAACACAATATTTCATTTAATTTTATTTCGTTAATTCGAATTCAGAACAATGCACTGGCAAACGACCACCTTACACAGCCCAGGAAAAAAAATGGCCCGCTCGATCTGAGATGGCTTTGGGAACTGCCATACACCAGAGACCACGACCTGTTCTGGCAGGTTCAGATGCAACAGAGCTAGCGGGAAATGAACTGCAAAGGCGCTTGGCCTGGGGTTGGGGACCAGGAGAAGGGGTACACAGTAAAGGCTGGAGCGGGGCTCCTTTTTTTTTTTTTTTTTTTTTTTTTTGTGGGACCAGGGTTCGAACTCACGACCTTGCACTTGACCAGCAGGCACTTGTGCCTCGGAGCTATCTCCCGGGGCTCCTTTTGAAAGCAAGGTAAGAAGAATTGCTCTGGGGAGCCTTAGCTTAGGTGCGCTGCTAAGTAGTTTTTCCCTGTGCTTTTAGAGACGGACCCGGCTGTGTTCTTACACCTCGGCGGCGGGAACAGCCCAGTGCTGGAACTCAGCGATGGCCACAGCAGTGACCACGTGCGCGATGGTGGCCCCGAGCGGCCCAAGATGCGACAGCGGCGGAAGCCACGCGTGCTCTTCTCGCAGGCGCAGGTGCTGGCCCTGGAGCGGCGCTTCAAACAACAGCGGTACCTGTCGGCGCCCGAGCGCGAGCACCTGGCCAGCGCTCTGCAGCTCACGTCCACACAGGTCAAGATCTGGTTCCAGAACAGGCGCTACAAGTGCAAGCGGCAGCGCCAGGACAAGTCGCTGGAACTGGCTGGCCAGCCCCCGGCGCCACGCCGGGTGGCGGTGCCCGTGCTGGTGCGTGACGGCAGACCCTGCTTGGGGCCGGGCGCGCCTGCCTTCCCCAGCGCCTACGCCGCGGTCGCGGCGCCCTATTCCTGCTACGGCGGTTATGTGAGCTCCCCCTACGGAGCAGGATACAACGCTGGCTACGTGGGACCCGGCCCTGCGACGCCCACGCCGCCCGCCAGCTCCGACTTGGGGCACAGCGGCTCGGGCGCCACCCCGCAGGACCATCTGTCCGCCGCTCTGCGGGGTGTGCGGGCCTGGTGAGGCGCACGCTCCGTCTGGCTCCGCGACTCTCGGCCGGGTGCTTGGTCCCATCCCTCGCTTCAGTCGCGCTCTCTGGGACGGGAACTGCCCGGACAAGTCGTCCCCAGAGCCCGAGGAAGATCCTTCCCCGAGGACATCTCGCGGAAATTCTGGCGGCGGGAGCGGGGAGGAGACATCCAAGGTGGCTTCCATCTCCGAGTAGGAGTAGCACCCAGGCTGCTGACCTTTCGGAGCTGGACCCCTGGGGCCCTGAGCCGCTCTTACGTTGCCTGTGCAGAAACCCTGCGCCCTGGGAGGTGCAGAGCGTGTAATGTCCAAGGGCCCGTCCTCCAGCAAAGGAACTGCGGGGATGGGGGAGAGAGGCCAGGGAACGGAAAGACGCAACCAGGCTTCGGAGGGTTTGAGCAGCGACTCTGAAGCACCACAGAGCCACGCTGCAGCTCGGATGCAGAGGACTGTGGGAGGAGCGCGCTTCCTGGTCATGTAGCGCTGCAGGGGTAGTGGCTCCATCCCGGCTAGCCCCGAGCAGCGCTGCATTTTCTGTCCGGCACCTAGCGCTGTGCGCAAGCGAGAAGACTGCGCGGCCTGGAAGTGTCTGCGGCGGGATGGCCATTACTATTTTCTCGGAATCAGCTCTGGACAGACTCTCCCGCCTGTCTTTCCCTCTTTCTGGGTTTTCTCTTGGGACGGGATTGGTTTCTAAATTCTGCATTGGAAAAGGACATCCTGACATGGCTGTAAGTTCTAAAAGACAGGTACAAGTCCTAATTTTAAACCCTCTGAAACCATGGAAAACTGACACGCTCACATCCCTAGCCTGATGTCACTTGCAAACCGAAGGTGGCAAACAAATTCAGTGTATTCATGGGAACGCAGGATGCAATAGGAAATTGTCTTTGGCCCGATGAGTTTAGTAGGAAAATCGAGAATCTTGCTGCAGACATAGCAAAGGTTAGATTCTACTATTTAATAAATCTTCGTGTTTAATTAAAATGCCTGGCACCTGCTCTTTCTCTCTTTAGAATAGACCCCGACTGCTGTTACTAAGGAAGAAACCGGGCCGGCGGTCTCTATGTAAATACTACATCGGTTTTGGTCGCTCACACCCTTTACATTTTATGCTTAAGCTAAAACAAACAAAAATAACTGTTCATATTTTTCTTACAATTTCCTTACATTTTTGCTTTTTGCTTTCATCTCTTCTATGTTTTCCATTCACCGCTAATAAAAATATATAGAGAAATACATCGCAATGTCTTTTAGCTGTGCCCCTGAGACTTAAAAAATGCCATAAACATAATTCAAATTCAGTTAAACTAAGAGACAAATGTTAGCTAAAATCTCCATCATGTGATAATTGTTGTTCCATATTAAATGCAGTGTTGACCATCAGTTGTTACCTATGTAACTGTCCTGACTTTTTCTAAAATCAGATTCCAAGATAGTAGGTATTGTTTTTAAAGTCTGCTGAGATAGGGTAAGTAAAGCCTGCCACACCCTTGTTATGTTTTCATGTATTTTTTCTCAGTTTTTTTACTTTGTTTTTATTGGGATGAAGCACATGGAATGGGAAATGTTACCAGGGAGTCCTCACTTTTGGGTCCCACCTGGAGAAGCCCTGGAAGACAGTGATGTGCAGATGTCAGAGAAGGGAAGAGAAGAGGCTTGGTTCAGTCACCAGGACTTGGACATCGCTGTGCATTCCTGGCAGGGTTACTGAGAAACTAAATTTTGACTGCTGCCCTGGCACTTAAGGATTGTACCATCTCCTTGGAATTGCAGAGCCCAGAAGGAAGAAGGAGCCTAAAAACACAAGGTGGTGTACTCTGCACGTGAAGTAGGCTAAGAGCACACTCTAGAGAAGGCAGGTGGGGCCAGGGAGGTAGCTCAGTAGAATAAGCACCTGCCTGGCAAGCACAGGGTTCCGAGTTTAATCCCCAGTATCACAGAAAAAAAAAAAAGAAAGAAAGAAAAGAAAAGAAAGAAAGGAAAAGAAAATCCCATAGAGAAGAAAGATGGGGTGCTGGCTGCTCAGGGCCTTCACCAGGAGGGGCAGGTTATGGGTGCTGATTAGTGTGGGGACAACTTTTTTTTCATTATTTTTCTGGGATAGGAGAGCTCTAGTGCTTTGAAGTGGAGAGAAATGAAGGGACAGCAGAGTTGGATTTTACAATGATTTGGTACACCAATCAAGGCTAGCACCCGAGAACATATCAACTGCACTTACTGACTGGGACATGGGTTTACTTACTTATATACCCAAGATCCTTCTATTGCCTCTCCCCTCTCTCTCTCTCTCCATCTGTGTCAGTCTCTTACTCCCTCTTTCTTTGTCTGTCTCTCTGTTTCTGTCTCTCTTCCTCTCTCCCTTTCTCTGTCTCTCTGTCTCTCTCTGTCTCTCTGTCTCTGTCTTTCTCTTTAGACAATGCCAACAGCATCGCCAGACCTGACGGATGCCCCTCTCCCATGGTACCATAAAGATCACCATGGGACCCACATCTTCTGCAAAGCTCTGCAGGCTGCCGCAGAATGCACATGAAGATGGCATTTATAAGTAAAACACTATAGTCAAAAACCTCTGGAATGTGTGCAACCCACATGATTTTCTTTTTCTAACAAAGAAATTCGAGCGTCACCAAAGGTTTCTCTCCTAAAAGAAAGACAAGTGAAGGAAAACTCCTCTCTCTGCCTGACTGGCTCCAAAGCCATCCTCCCACCCCAACACCCCCACCCCCAGCTGCCAGTCTTCCTCTCTGTAATCTCTCCTTCCCACTGAAAGCTGCTGCTCTTTGTGTGTGTCTCTTACCGACAACTGCTTATCCTCAGCAGGGCTTTTACCAGGGAGCCGCTCTGTAAGCAATCAGTCTCTTATCTGCATCCTTCAGCCCCATCACTCCAGCCACCTCTTAATGTTCACAAGTTCCCCAAATGGGAAGTAATTGACCTCTAAACAAAACAAAAAAGCTCTCAGAGAGATAGCAGAGGTTCCTTTCCTGACTGTCCCAGGGCTAGGGTCTCACCTAGGCCAGGTGGATAAGTCAATAAATTTGCAGACTTCCTGGCTCCCTATCCTTCCTGTCCCCACCCCACCTCCTCCAGCCAGCTTTTTCTGATACCATCTGCAAGTCCCAGGGGGAGCAAGCATTGCTGAGGATTTGGGGTACTTATTTTTATGAAGTAATCATTATTACCATTAGCACCATGATTTGGTGGGATAAGTTCAATTGTTTAGAAAAGTCATTAGACAGTATCTAGAAAGACCAGCATTTTTATTAGTTCTTTATTATGTCATCTTGCCAACTGGCCTCCTCTTGAGCCTCTGGTATGTTCTTCTCTCCTCTTCTGCAGAACAGGCCTTGGCAGGGAGATGCTGGGGCCATTGTCTCCCTCTGGTCCCAGTTGGCTGAGGGCAAGCTCAGTGGCCTTGGCTCAGTCTCCTAACCTCTCTGGGCTTATTTCCACATCTCTAAAGTTGAAGAGCTAGGTCCTGAGACTCTTGCTCAGAAGTTATGCTTTCCCAATCAAAGCAAGGAGCCTGGGGTACCAGCTCCCCAAAAGCTCCCCTCCCCAAACTTCTCTTGCAGATCTCTGTCCCTGCTCTTTCCCCAAAATGGGTACCAGCTCTTCCACCTTCTGAGGTAATAATTCCCAGACTACTCCCACATGGACTGACACACATGGATGATACGACTTAATTCTGCCTGATTTTAAATGTTGCATAAATGGAGCCAGCCATCCGGCAGACACCCTGGTGTGAGCTGCATTTTGTAACCAATCTGATTGTATGCAATTTATCCCCACCACTGCAGGCGGCTTTACCTTGCTCATTTCCATTGCTGTACTACATTAAATGAATGGACTTTGAAGTATGTCTTCACTGAAAATGTAGAAGTTTCCGGCTCGAGACCAGAAGAGTCTGGCAGTGTGAGTCTCCCAGGCATGCAGCGTCCTACTGCTGTAATTAGTCCTGGGCTCTCTTGCTGTTATGAATGTTGGACAGGGCCCTGTCTTCCAACACACTTTTGTCTGTGTAGCAAATGGCACACACACTGGATGACCTTAAAACTACTATTTAATTTCCCTCCGGACTCGCCCCAAAGAAGAGCAAGTCAGCCTCATGGATTGAACCAACTTCAGCTTCAAAACCTTCGAAAAAGAATCACAGAAAATTTCAAAAAGTGGAAGTTGGATTTGGCTTGTCATGAGAACTACACTAAATCTTTAACAATGAAATGAGGTGTAGGTCCCAAATTAAATAGTCTACAGATGATTTAAAGCATATGGGTGGTTGGTTCATAAGTTTTATGCAGCGACTCTTTATGCAAGGGGCACAAGCATTCCCAGTTTGGGTTATCCAAGGAGGACATACCCCCTCCTCCACCCAAGATGCCAAGGGACAACTCTGTATTCATGACTGCTCCCAAAGTCTCCAAGGGCCAGAAAGATGACAGCCACACTACAAGTTAATGACAGAGCTGGAACTAAGCCCCTCCAGCCCTGTATCACTCCCACTGAGCTCTCAGTGGGGGTTCAAGTCCTCACACCAATCAGATTAACCATTTAGTCACCTTGTTTTCTTTTTTTTAATTTTCTTTATTTATTTTTTCTTGTTTCAGAACCTTTGTTTGTTTATTTATTTATTTTTATGGCCGGCTCAGCCTGCCCTGAGGGCAGGGCTGGGGCAGCATGTGGTGCCAGGGATCGAACTGCAGTCCCTACATCTACCTGAGCTTTCCCAAGCAGGCGCTTTAGACCACTGAGGCATCCTGCAGGGCCCAAGTTTGTTTTCTTTAGGCCCTGTGAAAACTGAATAAGACAGGTAGAAGCCTGTCCCAGAAGCATTCAGAGGGATGTGTGGGTTAGTGACGTAGCTCTGCTATGTAGTGAGTTCGCAAGAAATCAAGCGGGGCTGCAGTTGAAGTGAGATGCCAGAGAAGGTGGCAGGGTGGAAGAGACCCAACTGCTAGCTACAGCTTTAGTGTCCAGGATGAGGGGCAAACCCTACTGGGAGATTCCGGCTTCACCATTCTCCCTTCCTGTTTTGTCCCCATTGCCTGCTGCACCTTGGGCCTCCAGGGACACTGGCTCACCCACCTCTTGGGCCAGCTCTTGGGAGCTAAGCATTCAGCCCGAGTTCCTTCTCCCCAGCACCTCCCCTACTACCGTCTCTCCCAGCCAGGAGAGAGCTTCATGGGAAGCAATCTGCCTTCCGCTGACCTTGTTCGGGTTCCTCCAGCAACCCCTCTCCCACTCCAGTCCAAGAGAAAGATGTGATCCTAGTGACACAGGCCAGATTCTACTGCATGCAAAGCAGAGATGTGCCCTGCAGCCCCAATGCAGCCTGGGTGTGTATTCTACCATGGTCCCCAAAGGGTGGGTCTCATAAACTGGTCTCTACCAAACCTATCTTCTCCCCATCCATGCTTCTGTGATTCCTACCACCTCTTGTCACCAGCCCAACTTAACAGCTTGAAACTCATAGGCCCAGGAAATTGGGATCCTACATGACAATGGCAGGCATCCCAGGGGCACTTGGCCCATCACAGCTCTTGGCTTCAGCCCTTCCCTGTGCCCCCTAAGGGCTCTCCTGGACATTCCCCCCAGGAATCCTGTTGCAAATCCCAGATTAGAGTGGGCTCCCTAGTAAACACTTCTGCAGCAGCTTGGATGTCCCACCATAGTGCGCTGACTTTCATGTCGGTTGTCCGGCCAGCATATTTCCAACCCAAGCTGTGCCTGGCCTGGGTAGGGGCCCCATACCCTATACCAGTTGGCTATGTGATCATACCATTGGTTTCATTGCCTGGCCCCACAAGTCCTGCAGAGAAGAGTCAGGTTCTGAGTCAGAACCTTCTAGAAGAAATCCTTTCTCTGTGAGGATAGGGATCTGGCTCCTGAGCCCCAGGAACATGAGCCCTAGAAATTTCTGTGAGCCAGGGATAGGACCGTGGCGAGAAAGAAAGTACCTCCAGCCATTCTCCTGGAGGCCAGCCGAACTTCATTCAGCAAGGAGCCAGAAGCAACTCAGAGCAACCTAAGAACAGTCTTGCTGAAAGATAACAGGGGGACCCGCTGCCAGGAGGACAGAGCTCTTCCCTGCGCTGAGAGGGGCAGGCATGTGACACAGCATGCATGAGTGTGTGCTGCGGAGCTCTGGCCCTCAGGGTCACAACAAGCCAGGAGAGAGATGCAAATCGTCCATGAGCGCAAGGAACAACCTCTTCTCACTGCAGCAAATGGGGGTGGGGTGGGGGTAATGCATAAGTAATCTACTGTGAACAGAACGAACATTTCCTTCCTTAATTTTGGGCCTTGGGTATTTTGTCTCAGCAATGAGAGGCAAGTAATTAAGACAAGGATGAGAACACGAGCAATGAGTGTACTTTCAGGGACTGAGCCTCCGGCAGAGCAGGCCCTCCTTCTACTTCCCTCCCCCTCCCCCTGCTTTCTGGAGTACAGCGGAAATGGCGGGAGCAAAATCAATGACCACGGATGGGTACACGGCAGCCAGACCGGATGCTTTCCCAGGCCATGCAGTCATCGCGTGAGCATTCCTCTGCTTATACCCCAGTGGGCACCCTAAGGTGAGAGAATGCATCAGCTTCTGTCTTTCTGAAGCCACTGTGGCCAGCAAATAAACATGGGTTTCAATTAATGGAAGACAGGGCCAGGTACTGAGAAGAGAAAGAAATCCGGAGAAAGTGGTCCAAGGGCACCAGCCAGAAGAAATGGCTAGAGGTGAGCCCCTGGGAAGGGGGACCAGGATTGGGTGGCGGAAGGGAAGACAAGGAGTTTACATGGAGGGGTACACAGAGCCCAAAGTGGATGTTGAGGTGCAGGGTGGTGAAAAACGTGTACTAAACCAACACCCCTGGGTGCAGGGACAGAAGTTAAGCCTCCAAAGCCCATTTGCTTTCCAGTATGTTCTGTTGTCCTTTTATAATTACTGCAAGGCACTGTTCCTTGCTGTTATATGACTGCCTAGGGATACAGCTGCATTTGCCAATGGGTCAGCACCACCAGCCCCTGATGGATGAGGTGGTGCACAACCTTCTCACCCAGCTATTCCATCCCAGCCTCGGGGAGAGTGAATCAGGAGGAGAAAGCGTCGGGCCCGAAGCGTACCCACCGATGTGTGAGGCGGGTGAGGTCTCAGCATGTCCATAGAGCTCAGACCCTCACCCGAGGACAGCTACACTCAGGTCAGTCCTGTAAATTCATTACAAATAGATGTCAAGGGCCAACCGCCAAGATCTTTTAGGCTGGAGACAATAGACACTGCTTGCAGAATTTAAGACTGCCCACCAGGGGACACCATTGCCTCCTGTTTCCCCTGTAGGAAAGGGCATCCTCACCTCCCTTGGGATTCCACCTAAGTCTCTGCCTCAGGCTGTGACGATGCATCCAGTTTATTTTTCAGGTCCAGCACTTTGCTTTCATGTCTGGATACGGACAGTGGGCATGTAAAGGAGACAGAGAATCAGCAGGTCAGAGTTGCATACGTGCAGCTGCTGCAGCAGCGGGTTCAGCATGAAGATGCTGGTAGCTGCCATCAGTCCTGCCTTCGAGGTGCGCGAACTCTGGCTCCTGTAAGTGCCACCTGAGAAAGAATTGTTCTCACAGCTGACGAATTTAGGGGCACTGAGACTCATCCTGTAGATCACTGAGAAGATGAGCCTATGAATCCCATTTGCAGGTGCTAGGTGTCTACGTGTGAAAAATATACCCTTTTATAGAAACAAACCCTGAAAGGTTTGTAAAGTAAACATTGGTGACAGAGCTGCCTGCACCTCTTCTCCCCAAAGCTCAGAAGCTCTGCGAGGACCATGATCCACCAGCCAGCTCCTTCATTTAGCTGTTCTCTCTCACAGCAGAGGCCCCAGCTGTGCCTGAGTCTCTGTCCTCCTGGATTCTGGCTCAGCTCCACCACTGGCCAGCTGTGCGAGGGCCATAGAGTTGCTCCAGCTCTTCCGGTCTTTGTCCCCGGTATAATGGAATTGGTTCGGCAGCTTGGGGTTGTAAGTAAGGATCCAGAGGTATCAACAAAAATTCAAGGCAATTTCTGGGACCACGTTGCTCAGTAGCAAGAAGATGGAAGCACAGCTGGGCTTGGGGATGACAGATTGGAGGGCCCAAGCTATGGCAGAGCCTCTGCTCCCCTCTCCTCCACCTCGCTGCCTGGTCAGGGTCAACGTCACAGGCGGGAAGGTGGCCAGACACTGCTCACAGCAGCTCAGGTCCAGCCCTTGTAACTCCAAACCTACAGAGGAGCAGACACCCTCCTGCCATGTGCCCTCAGAGACTAAGTCGGCTCCCCATCAGCGTGCGTGCGTGCGGGTGGGAGGTAAAGATGAGGGGGGGACAGTAGCGGTGTCCACAAGAAACGCCTAGAGCAGCGGTTCTCAACTTGTGGGTCTCTACCCCAGTGGGGGTTGAACGACCAAAACACAGGGGTCGCCTAAAGCCATTCCAAATCATAACTGTAGCAGAATTACAGTTTTGAAGTAGCTACCAAAATTATTTTTTAGTTTAGGGTCACCGCAACATGAGGAACTGTATTGCGGGGTCACGGCATTAGAAAGATAGAGAACCACTGCCCTAGAGAATTGGCTGGGCACAGTTCTGGTGTGTGGATGGAGGACTTCCTGCAGAGGGAAGGCCCACCTGGGTGTGGGTGGTGCCAATCAATAGGCTTGGAGCCTGCGTGGAACAAAAACAAAGAAGGTGTCATGCTTTCGCTTCTTGGACGAGCTCCAGCCCTCACCATCAGCTTTGGATGCCAGGCTTCCAGCTCAGACCTTTCTGTCTCCAGTGAAGATTGTCGGCTTCCCCACAGAGACTCATGTGGGCTGCTGGAATGGGCTCTTGATATTTGCCTGGATCTCCCCACTCTCCAGCCCGCAGGTGAACTCTTCCACAGCTGGCTCTGCAGCTGGCCGCTGTAAGCTCACCTTGCAGCTCCTTTATTGAATGTATATATCGAATACTGCTAATATTTAATGCATAATAAATATGTAAAATCTGCTCTGGTCAACCCTGACACAAAGTGCTTTTGGAAAGTCACCCACAGCTACCTAAAGCTGCCTGCTCCAAGGCTATGCTGCTTACCTCACTCATAATCTTCCCAGGCACAGACTCAGTAGTGCCTTCCAAGAGGAGGCTCACAACGAGGAAGAGGGCCAGGCCTAGCCTGCAGTGAGCTCACACTCTCTCTAGCTAAGGGAAAGCAAGGGCCTCAGTGGTCCAGCAGTCCACACATTTTTAAAGGAAGTAGGCAAAAGCTTAATGCCCAGGCAGAGAGCACTGGGCATTATTTTGTCCCCTCTCTGAGGTTCACAATGTCATCCTGGAGGCAAGCCATGGAGAACAGGGGCAGCAGAGGCAGCCGGGCAGCACAGACCCCACTGGTAACGCCCTATGCGTGCCCTGCAATGCTAGGCCTCTTAGCTTCCTGAATTTTGCGGTGCATGTCAGGGCCCACATACTCATCTTCTGCAGCTGGGAGGCATACTGTCAGGGTACCAGGGACAAAGGCTGCTCTTCCACATCTGTCTTGTTTCCTCTGCTCCTCGAGGGCAGAAGCATGTGCTATGATCCTCAGATATCTTCTTCCCACCTACATTCACTACACACATCAAGGGACAATTCCTACTCACCGAGAGGATGTGACAGTTCCTCCTCTGGGAGTCTGTGGCTGGGCCTGGTGGCTAAACGTGGCTAGAGCCAGGACCAGAGGGTGTGATCTGTGGCCTCTCCCTTAGTATCGCGGTGGCCACAAGAAAGGCAGTGAGCCCCTTTCTGCCTGATTCCTTTTCTGTAGAGCGGGAGATGTGACAATATCAGGCATGTGCCTGCTGTGGGATTGGATTCACGTGAGTACCAGGCTCTGCGCAGCACAAAGCCCTGGGTAAATGTGAACTGCTATGGTTTCTGTGCCTGACTGAGGGCTGCTGCGTGGCTGGATGTCATTAGTGAAGAGTGGCCTCTTCTGCAGGCCTCCTGTACTCCCAGGACATCTGGACGTGGTGTGGTCCAGCTTCCTTGCCTCGATGCTGCGCCCCTATTGGGGGGGGGGGCGTCAGTCAGTCTGTCTGCTAAGACCAGTCACGGCCCCTAGCCCGCTCCTTTCTCTGTGCTGGGCCTGCCCGTCCCAATGCTCTCCTGCTCACACCCAGGTGGCACTAAGCCATTTCTGACCCTGCTCTCAGCACAGAGGGACACACTGGGCCCACCACACCCAGGGCCATGCATCTCAGGAACCTTCGGTGAAGCTCATCAGTAGGCATCTCCAATACTCCTGGCCAGGCTGGAGCTTCCAGGCCGCCCTGCCCCAGGCTCCTGCCCGCCCCCATGCCTCCTCCAGCTGGCTTTGGCCCTGGGCAGAGCCTGCAGGAGGGAAATGCTGTCGTCAGAGTCCAGCTTGTCACCGTTCCCGCTTGGCAGCCATTAACTTCTGGCTTTGACATGAGGTTACGTGAATAGATTTTTTTAAGGTCTTTACATTTCGACCAATATGTGTATTAATTGACTTTGTGTTGCTATAACAATACCAGAGTCTGTGTACTACATAAAGAACAAGGCAGGCCAGAGAGATAGCTCAGTGGAATAAATGCTTGCCTGGAAAGCACAAGGTCCTGAGTTCGATCCCTGGTACCACCAAAAAACAAACAAACAAAAGGTTTATTTAGGTTTATTTAGCTCAGGTTGTGTCACCTGGCCAATGTTATCCTGGTGGCACTGTGTCGAAGGGGGGTGCTCAAACAGTAAGACAGAGGCCAGAGTGGGGCTATGTGTGTATGCATCACAGAGGAGCCCATTCCCTGAGGTCAGCAGCAGCTTCTTCCTGCCACCATGCAGCGGTCCCTACAGGAACCTCCCGGGCCAAACCCAGTTCATCCAATGACTGCAACGTGTCATAGAACCAAAGCATTGATGGCAGCCTCTGCGGTGACCGAGACACTGAATTCTTTTCAAAGAGCACATGAGGCAAATGAAATGATGGCGATTGTCCCTGCCTTCTTTTCTTTCTCTTAAATATGTGCTTTAATCTGTGTCTGGTGGTATATGGCTGTGATCCCAGTAAGCTAGGAGGCTGAGGCAGGAGGATCACAAGGTTAGTCTTTTCCTGGGCAAGACTTAGCAAGGCCCTGGCCCAAAATAAAAAGAGCTGGGGATGAAGCACACGCACACACGCACACACGTGCTCACACATTTGCACACACACACTGGATTAAATTTTTTTTTTTTTTTTTGTGACCAGCTCAGCCAGCCTTAGGGTCTGGGCTAGTGTGGCATGTGGTACCAGGGATTGAACTGAATCATGGTCCCTGCCCTGCACTTGCCTAAGCTTGCCCAAGCAGGCGCTTTAGACCACTGAGCTATTTCACTGGCCCCTAGGTAAAACATTCAATACATTTTTAAAAAATCATATGTTTTATGAGGTTAAATATAAAACTGCCTACACATTGAGAGCTATGGTCCATGTTTTGGCTGGGGCACTAATGTGTAACTTTAGGATGTTAAAATTCATTGGATTTAGATTCATTGGATTTCACTGATCCCATTGTTTTTCTAGTACCAGGGATTGAACTTGGGCGTTCACACCAGCCTATAGCCCCAGGCCTTCTTAAGTTTACGCTTTGAGACAGAGCCTTCTTTCTGAGTCATGAGGTTGCCCAGGCCAGAGTTGACCTCATAGTGTTTCTGCATCAGCCCCCCAAAGCGCTGGGATTATAGGTCTGCATCATCTGACCCAGTTAATTATTTTCCCCACTTTCAAAATAATGTGTAAAACCTCTGAGTATGTTTAAGAAGTGCAGAACTTCCCAACCCCAAGAAGCCCCTTCTCCCAGCATGCTCTGTTTCCTCGCCTTCCGGGTCATCCTCATCTGTCTGGTCTTTACCCCCTTTACCCCCGCAAGGCCCCGCAGCGGGGCAGGCCGCAGAGCACAAAGCCTCTCCTCTCCACTTGCTGGGTGGTCTTTAGGGCCTTCCCTCTGTCCTTCCCCACAACTGGGTGGCCCCTTCCCTTGGGTGCTGTGCAAACACTGCAGGGCCTGCCCGCCTCTCCAGGGATGTCCCAGGCCCTAGCTCACCTTTGGCCCCTTGGGAACTCACCCCTGCCAAGAGAGCTGAGGCTGGTCTCTCAAGGGACCTTCAGAAAAGAGCCTGTCCCAGGAGCTCTAGCCAACAGTACTGGAGAAAAATAGTTTTATTTGGGGACAGCTTGTCTAGGTCCCCAGGGCCTACCTAGTTATAGGATCAGGTGGATGCATGGGAGAGGTACAGAGCATTCCAGCCCCCCATCAGCTTCTGAGCAGGCTGATCCTACCCCTTTCTTACAAACTAGCTCTGCCACCTTCTCTGGTGGTCATCCACCTGGTGCCACTGCACAGAGTACTACAGGGTATGACAACCTGCTCAGTTTCCTGGGGACGCTGAGAGCCAGAGGAAGTGGCAGAAGGAAGGTCTCAAATTGCCAGCCCAGAGGGGAAGGTCAGAGCCCTTCCCCTAGACAAACAGCCTCAATGTGTCCTCCAGGTGAGGCCTCTGCTAAGCTGTTGAGCAGACCAGGCCCGGAAGGCCGGTGGCCACCCAGTTAGAGGCAGGGACACTTGTGCAGATGTGGCCCAGCAGCTGTGCAGGGGCTGAGGGTGACCAGGGCCACTGTTAGCAAAATACTCTTGGGTTCCTATTGCCCAATAAATCTTTCCTGGTGGCTTTCCTGGGGAATGGCGCTGGGAGGACCATCACAAAGTGAAGTTATTATCTACTGTGACACTTCCCACGCCCTGAGCTGCACACACAGCCTGCTGGGAACACTGCCATTTGCAGCCACAGAGCAGGGAGTCAGGCCCCTTCCACAGGCCTTGGGATGGGCAGAGAAAGACTTGGACAGGTGTGGGGTGTGGGACACGAGTGGAGACCCTCCAAGGAAAACACAGCCCACACAAGTGTGCTGAAGCCTCCACAATACACCCTCCTCTCTCCCTCGGAGAGTCCTTCCATGCCCTTGGCACCCCATTGCTCAAAGGCAACAGTCTTCTGAACCAGTTGTGGTGGTACTGCTCAAAACCTTAGGGTCCATCCAGACCTACTGAAGCAGAGCATCCGCTCAGCGAGATCCTCACAGTCCATGAAGGGCCGCTGTCACTCAGTCCTGTGCCCTGGCACAACCTCCTCTGCCCCAGTGCTGTGGTTGGAACATGTCCTCCCAATCTCGTAGCAAAATGTACCCAGCAGAATTCACAGGTGGCACCCTGACAAGAAGACCGGGTCACCAGGGCTCTGCATAGAGCTCAGGGTCGTGACTGGACCAATGCTATTATTGTAGAAACGAGTTCCTGATAAAGACGGCTCCTCTCTTGCTCCCTCTCACTCTCTCTCTCTCTCTCTCTCTCTCTCTCTCTCTCTCTCTCTCTCTCTCTCTCTCTCTCTCTCTCTCTCTCTCTCTCTCTCTCTCTCTCTGTCTCTCTCTCACTGTCTTCACTGCTGTGAGTAAGCCAGAAAGCTATACATGTTACACACAGCTCTCCAGTCTTAAACTTTGTAGCTTCTAGGACCCCAAGTTCCGTCTCTTGTTTGTTAGGTGGCCCAGTCTATGCCTGTTATGGCAGCAGAAATGGACTAAGACACCAGGCTGGACTTCATGGGCTCCTGGCTGCTCTTGTACCCTCCCACCATACACCACATCTCCATATCCTGTGGCCCTACATGCTACCAACAAAAGGCCCTGTGAGTCCATGCCAGGGGTAAATGGCAAATGGTACATTAGCATTTTCACATCAATGTATGGAAATCATCTAAACCCAAATACCACAGGGAAAAATTTAGAGCATGGGGTAAGATCAATGGCGAAGTAATGCCCTGGAATTACCTCAAAGAGGTAGTCGTCTGTGGGCTTAGCTACCCTTGCAGAGGGTGGCTTCATTCAACCCCTTATCCCTCCTTTTAGTTGTGTGAGGAATTCTGGGAAAGCAGTAGGAAACAGCTGTCATCCTTGGGACGTGTCCCAGAGGACCATTCTGTTCATCTCCCACAATGTCTGTAACAGGAGGACACATTCTCATTCTCCAGTGTCAACCAAAACAATAGAATCTGGGCTTTGAATGAACGTGACTGGCTTCCAAAGCTATTTCTGATCAGCGCATTTGGTAGGGGTGCACTGAGTGCCTTCCGTGGATCTAGTCCATGGCACAGTGGTGATGGCCCCGGGGAAGCTGTGTGTACCTGGTGCTCCCCAGGCTTCCGCCTCTGTATCTGTAAAAGAAACTCCCAGCAGGCTACAACATGGATTAAACATCTGTAGAGAGCCAGAGCTCTGTCACTGTGGGTCCGGAGGGAGCACTCAGGAGATGTCAGTCTTCTGCCCACTTTCCTGGCATGGTGCAGGAGAAGGAGAAGTAGAGCTACAGCCCTGAGACACCCTGTGGGGCTCTGCTCACTTGCCTGCCTGCCATGTGAAGATGCTTTACGCCTTCCTGTTAGAGCATGCAGCAACAGGGCACCATCTTGGAATGGATAGCAGCTCTTGTCAGACACCAAGCAGCCAGCACCTTTCAGGTGAGCTTCTCAGTCTCCAGAACTGTGAAGAAATAGATTTCTGTCCTTTGTAACGCCCAGCTGTGGGTATTTTCCTACAGTAGCACAGACCAAGGCAAGTAGGACATAGGATGATTGAATAACCCCTGGCAACAGAGGATCAAACACCCAGGTGAGTGGCAGAACCATCAGACAAGGCCAGAGATGCTCATAAAGTCTTCCGGGTGGAAATAAAGTCAGGGAAGATAAATAAACAAGGGACTGCAAGTGCCTATGAGCACGTGACAGGGCTTGGAGAGGGCCTTGACCATGACTGAGTGGGAACCATTATCCTAAGGGTCCGTAGGGGCAAGGGAGAGGGAAACAGAGGGTAGGTGGGAAACTGAGATTCACAGGAAGACCCTCACTCAGGAAACAAGGGGACACACCAGGACGCTGTGTTTTCATGATAATACTGCGAGTGCTATGATTTAGTTAGGCAATGGTCCCCAAGCCTAGTATGTGTGGGCGGCGACCACACCGTGCATGTAGTACTGCCTGTGGCTGTTCAGAGGCAGGCTCAGGTCTGAGGAGGCAGGCCCGTGGGGTGTGGCCTGGATAGGTCATGCCTGTGCCACGTTGCTCCCTGTCTCCGTGCCCTAAGCCGCTGCCCTCTGCCATGGCCCCTACCATGCTGTTTCTTCTTTGGAGCTAGCTGGTCCTAGGGCGAGCCAAAATCAGCCTTCCCTCCTGGTCTCCGACTGTGGGTACCAGGCATCATGTCCCTGCAGTGAGGACGCGACGGAGGCAGTGACAGCGCCACCAAGTGGGACGGGGACGCGGTGCCAGCTTGTTCACTCGGGGTCACTCTCCGTTGCGCCTCTTCCCAGGTGGATTCGGGATTCCTGGATGTAGGCTTCTATTTGTTTTACCTCTTCCCTTGGGAGGGCAAATCCGATTTACTGTGCAGGGGAGACTAGAACTCAGAAATGGAATTCCCCATCCTCTGCACTATGTATTCCAAAGCATCGCGTGCTCGATGTGAGCAGCCTTACTGCTCCTGTACTAAGGCTTGCGTGTGAAGCCACTGAATCCATTCTTCACAAGGAAACTGAGGCTCCCGAAGAGGGCAGGTCACTCGCTGGGGGTTGCACAGGCAGCACACAATCAGCTACGGAGCACCCCAAGGATCAGGGCTCCGCCCCTGCCCTACGCCTCATCCGGGGCTCCAAGCCACGTGACTGCATGAAGTGCCTTTCTAATGGAGTCCATGTGGCCCTTTCTGTTGATGTAGTTAGTTGTGATTGGCTCCTCCTCCACCCCTCCCTCGCTTCTTCCCGCCTTCCTCGCCTTCTTTCCTTTCCTTTCTCTTGCTGTGCTTTTTTTCTGATGATGGAGATTGAATCCAGGGCCTTCACACTGAGCTACCTCCCCAACTCTTTCTGTTTGATGTGAGATGTCACTAAGTGCTAAGTTACTAGATTGAGCTCAAACTTCCAATGCTCTGCCTGGTCAGCCTACCAGAGTGCAGGATGACAGGCCTGTGCCACCACACCCAGCTTCTTCTTTTTTGTCCTTCTGAACTAGCCATACAACACCAAGGGACTTCCCAGAAGATGCAGAATCACAAAGCAGGAAGCTTGTGTAGTTGCTCCCCCCCAGGGGACTTTGTATAAAGAAAGATGTGAGCTGTGAAAGGGACGCATGCTCATGAAGCATTCTGTATTCGCCCTGCTTTTTATTTTCTATATTTTATGACAGTGTGACACTTCGATGTTTTGCAATATTAAGGAGAAATATCCCTTCCTAGGGTCAAGCAACCAATCCTAAACCTCTGCTTTCTTTAATTCACATGCACTAAGCCACTAACTTCCCTCCCCAAGCCCAGAGCCAGGCATTGCACATGCAGTGGTCTTGCCTGTGTGGGTCACTTTCCTTTTACTAGGACAGAAGGCCTGACACCTGCAACAGAGAAAGGAGAGGTTTATTCCAACTCACAGTACCAGAGGGTTCAGCCTACACATGGTCAGCTGGGTTCAAGGCACAAATGGTATGGTGGGAGAGCATGTGGAGGAAGCCAGAACAGACAGACAGACAGACAGACAGACAGACAGACGCCAACACAGATGCAGACGCAGACGCAGATGCAGAGAGAGGAGCCAGGGATGAGAGCACATCCTTCTGAGTCATGCCCCACACCTCTTCCAGTCAGGCCCCAGCCTCTAACAACACATTCAGTTAGGAACTCATATGTGGAGGGATCCATGGATGAGTGCGGAGTTCCCATGATCCCATCCCCTAACAACAGTCCCACTTATGACCAGATGAGATGCTGGGGAGATGTTTTAAAGTTAAATCATACTAGGCTCAAAAGGCCAATGCAGGGCTGGCCAGATAGCTCAGAGGACTAATGCACCTGCTTAGGCAGAGCAGCTGCGGGTTTCCATCCCCAGCATGCCATCCATACACACTGGCCCTGCCCCCGGGGGGACAGGATGAGATTGACTGAGACTAGGCATGGTGACAAATGCCTGTAATTCCAGCACTTGGGAGGCTGAAAACAGAAGAATCATTATGAGTCTGATCTATTTCATGAGAGCCTGTAGACCCCACAGACCCTGTACCAAATACATATTTTTAAAAAGTGGCTATCAGTAGATCATTGCCTACCAAAATGATTCCAATGCTCCCATTCCAAGTCTGTTCAACGGCCCGCCTGACTCAGCTTCCAGTTTAGGTTTGGGTCTCTCCAAACCTTTTCTAAGTTCCATGCCAGGAAAGCAAGATTTCTCATATTAGGTGATCCTGAAGTTCCTTCTAGTTTTAAATGTCTTTATTTTTATTGATTTACATTTTAAATCTTTTTACTTATTTGATACAGGGTGTCACTGTGCAACTCCGACTCATAGTGATCCTCCTGTCTCAGCCCCCCGAGCTCTGGGATTACAGGCGTGTGCCACCACACCCTGTTTCAGTGGCTGCCGTGGCATGTGCAGTTCCAGGGCTGGCATGGAATGTGGTCCCAGAGATCAAGTCCAGGTCCTTATGCTTGCAAGGCAGGCTCTTAGACTACCGAGCTATCTCCCCAACCCTTTAAATGTTTTTAGGCTTAGAAAGTTTCTAAATATGTTCTCAAGTGATACATAAACACTTATGTATAATAAACATACAAAGAGCAAATCTGTACAAATTTCATAAGTGATGAATCTCATAAATGAATGAATATAAGCCGGGCGTGGTGGCACAGACCTGAAATCCCAGCACTCGGGAGGCTGAGTCAGGAGGATTGGTGCGAGTTCAAGACCAGCCTGGGATACCAAAGTGAGCTCAAGGCCAGCCTGAACTGCATAACAAGACCCTGTCTCAAAAAGACAAATAAATAAATAAATAAATAAATAAATAAATGAATGAATATAACTGAAGACTACAAATAAACATACAAAGAAGACAGTTTTAGTGAAGGAAAAGGATCACAGGCAAAAATATATAATTCTCCTTTTTACAAGGTTGTACTGGGCCAGGGAGATAGATTAGCACCACAGTGCCTGCCTGGCGAGTGCAAAGTTCTGAGTTCGATTTCAGGTACCAAAAGACAAAAAGTTCACATCTACACAACCAAGGCTGAGCTGGCAGCTCTATTTCTCCCCTCTGCTAGTCTTCGTTTGTTTGTTCAGCCTGAGGAAATTGAGCCCAGGAACTTTCCACCATTGAACTACAGGCCAGACCCATTTCATTTTCCTTTTGAGACAGAATGTTGGTGAATTACTCAGGCTAGCTTTGATTTTGTGATCCTCATGCTTCAGCCTCCAGGATTATAGCAACAAGGCTGGCTACTTTTATAATGCCTCTTTATTAATTTTTATTGCCCTGCTATAGCAGATTGTCCCAGAATTTGTTGGTTGTTGCTTTAACCAATACAGATTTACTCCTCTATTATTCTGGAGGTCAGAAAACTAAATAGGGACTCACTGGGCTAATACAGAGTTGTTGGCAGGGCTGTGTTCTCCTGCAGCCCAGGGAGGAAATTTGTTCTTTTCTTTCCCTGCTTCTAGGCACTGCCTACAGTCCTTGGCTCATGGCCTCTCCTCAGCATCAAAGCCATGTCCAGCCAGCTGACACTTCCTTACATTCTCGCTAAACTCATTCCAGTTGCTATCTCCCTCACTTTAACTTTCCTGGACATTTTCCCTTTGTGTCTTTCTAGTTGTCTTTGGTCATTTTCAGCCAGTCTAAGCTGCATAAACATGGCAAAAGGATAAAGGTAACAGACCACCCTCTGTAACTTACAGTGGGCCTCTGTGGTCCCACATGGATAATTCTACCAGCCAATGAGATACCTCAGAGTAATAAAACTGGATATTCAGCTAGAAAATCTTTAGGAAGGTCATTCTGTATGCCAAGAACCAAGCAAGACATTACAGATGGCACAAATAGGAGAGCACAGTCGCTTTCCTTCTTGGGGATCTTAAGTCTACTAAGGGAAAGGACCGAAGGCAAAACATGGACCAGATGCAAAAGATGAAGCGAAGAAACTGCAGACAAGACCAGGCCAAGTGCTGAGCTGTGTCCCCAGTCTGAAGGGAAGTCTGAGACCTGAGACCTCAGGAGACCTGGGACATCCATCGTGAGGCAGAAGAGCTGGGCCCAGCTCAATCTGATTCTTGATTTGTAGGTTTTAAAGCTTATAAATGCTACAAGGAACTGTAACCTGTTCTGCTCTCACCCTTGTCTTCACCAAGTCTCTTTTATACAGCACATTTTTTTTTTTCTATTATAGCTGGCTCAGCCCGCCCTGGGGGAGGGGCTGGCGCAGCATGTGGTGCCAGGGATGGAACCGCAGTCCTTGCGGCTGCCTAAGCTTTTCTAAGCAGGTGCTTTAGACTGCTGAACCATCTTGCCAGCCCTCCACCAAACCTCTATCTGTCTCACTGAGCAGAGTTTCTGTTCTACTGGAAAAATGTATTGTGCAATCTTCTCCTAGATATGCAAAATATTTGTAGCTAACTTAGAGGTACTTTTCAACATGAATTCATTGTACAATACATTTTGCCACGAGCCCTTGACCAAGCTAGGGAATGTTGTACCTTGTGTGTGAGGTTCTAAGGCAAAGCTCTAGGCACCAGATAGGTGTTTTAATATTGGAGGAAACTGTCAAGTTGTCACTCAAGTGCACACAACTGGCTGACTCTCTCTGCCACTTGCAGTGAGCAGACTCCTCTCCCTTCCCACTAGTGCTAGATGTCATCCTGGCTTTCTTTAACCTTTGCCGGTCTGATAGGTACAAAAATGGTATCTCAGTGTAGCTTTGATTTGCATTTCTTTAATGAGGAATGTAGTTACATTGTTTTCTTCAGTCTTTCTTTACAACTTGCAGACATGTGGAATTTATTTTGTTAGAAAAGTAGGACTTTATATTTTCCAAGCGGCAGCACTAGTTAGCAGGTCATTTACAATATCCCTCATGACCTGAAATGCAACCTGCTCTAAATGCTAAGAATGAAAATAAGCCTACCTCCACCCCAGTCTTACACCGTACACAAAGAGAATTCAGAAGAGATCACCGATTCAAGAGGTAAGTATGAGACTTTCAGAATACAGCAAAAGATATTATGCATTATGGCCAAGAAAAGAATTATTGGCACGACACTACCATTTACAATTTGTAAAATAAAAAGCCAACAAACTTAATTTCACCAAAGTTTAAAGCTTTTGTGCTAAGAAAGATGTTAGCAGAAGAATGAAGACGCAGCTACAAATTGGAGCACATATGTGCAGACCCATATCCAACAAGCCCATGCACCGAATCATGAAGGACTATCAAAACTCAACAGTAACGAAAATCTAGATGAAACATAGGCCAAAACCTAGCAGATATTTCACCAGAGAGAAGATGGGCTTGCCAAGTAGGTGCATGAAAAGATGCTGAACATCATTAACTTTTTCAAATGCAAATTAAAAATGAAAGCTATAATCAAAACAGCCCTAAACATCTATTTATGGCTAAAATAAAAATAATGATAATAACAAGTGCTGATGAGGATGTGGAGCAACTAATGGCCTAGTACCCTGCTTGTGGAAGTGTAAAATGGTACAACCACTCTGGAAAATACTCGAGCAGTTTTTTTTTTACAACACTGAACATGTAGTCACCATATGACCTAGGCACTGTAGCCCTGGATGTCAGGAACATAAACCTTGTTGTGTGACTTAGCCTTCTGCCCCTATAGGCAAACATCAGATGAGACTCTGAAGGAAAGAGAACTAAATCCTGGTTTGTGGTTCTGGAGGTACAGGTCTAAGGCCAGCTGGCCTCACTGGTTTGGGCCTTAGGAGAGCAAAGCAACACTGAGGAGGACATTGAGAGAGCACCAGGACCCCACACTCTTTTCAGTGACCCTCAGTGACCTAAGGACCTCCCATTACTGTCCCAGTGGTGCCATCCCCAATAGCAAGAACCTGTGAACAACTTCTGTGTCCTTTGAAAAACGCAGAGCTGGTGGAGTCACACAATGGAATACTATTGGGTAGGAAAAATGGCTGAATTACAAACACATGCAGTAGCCCAACTGGACTGCTGAAGCACACAGCTTAGTTATAGAAGCCAATTCCAAAATTTTCTAGACTGTGGGGTATGAGTCTGTTTCTGTCGCCTGCTATGAATGTAAAGGCTTTGGCCTGGGGCAGGGTCGGAGGGTCAGGAGAGTCAGGAAGAGGAAAAAAGGCTGAATGTTCAAAGATGAAGAGATAGGATGTGGTGGGGATGTTTTGTGGTGACAAAATAATTCTGGTTTTGGTAGTGATGGTTGGAAGAACGTACACCTGTGGTACAATTACATAAACAGGCATACACATACACATGCGATGGATGTAGGTTTAAGCGATGAAAACGATAGAAAATCTGTACTCTAGTTAACAGCAATCAACTGCCAACTTTTCTTTTAAAAATCTTGTCCTCCCCTTACCTCCTTAAGGTAAGGTACTTAATAAGAGATTAAGTCCTGTTATGGAGAGCACTGAAGATAACTATTTTTGCAAGCTCCTGTGAATCTACAGCCATTTCAAAAGAATAGGCTTTAAAAACAATTGAGGGAATAGAGGTCTAAGAAACCAGCTTTACAAAGGCCTTTCTGTTGGCTCCTGCTCCTAAAACCTAGTTCTCTTCCCTCTTCCCAAACACACATTTCTTTTTGCAAAGATTCCTGGGAACCGGAAGATGCCTTAGACCAGTTAGCAACAGACAAAGCAGAAAGCGCACCCGCTTCCCCTCACTGACCTACCGAGTGTTAACATTGTAGCCACGGGCGAGATCATATTTATCTACATACGTCCCCGCTTCTGAACCCTTCGCGCCTCCACCCCACGCCGGGCCTTTGCATCTACTTCAGTGTGCGCTTCCGGAGCACACTCCTTTACACAATCCCAGCAGAGCTGAAGTAAGTCACCCTGACACTCTTTGATTTCCCTCTTCCACTCTGGGCAACGCCTGGAATCAGGTCCTTCCGCTCGCCGCATTCCTCCCCGAGAGTCAAGGGTTTAGCAGACCTGACTCCCCACGGCGCCCCTGGATTCTCTCCTGTGAAGGTGGAAGGGGGCCTGACCTGCTTGTCTCCACCATCGCAGGGCTCTGACTGCCGAACGGCTCGAGCATTGCCCGAGCGGCGAGGGACACTATTGCTGCTGCCCGTGGGCTGCGGTGCAGGCGGCTTTGGTTTTCGCGCGCAACCAGGGAAACGACTTAGGGCGAAAGGAGGAGATCCGGGGAAGCGAGGAGCCGCAGAACCTCCGCGGGCGGGCGGAGCTGGACCGCGCGAGCCCAGGTCGCGTGCGCGGGGTCACCTGGAGCGCGGGGCGGCCAATCGGCGGTGCGGCCCGGTCCCCGCGGCCAATAGGAAAGCGGCGCGGCGCGCTCCCCGCTATAAGAGCGCGATGCGGCGCAAAGCGAAAGTGGCTGCAGCGGGCAGAGCCGCGGGGATGCTGCGGGCGTCGGAGTTGCGGCCTGGGGAGCACGAGCCCGAGGCGGAGGCGGAGGAGGAGGCGGAGGCCGAAGTAGAGGCGGCCAGCTGCAGCCCCCGGGCCTCGCGGCCGATCGTGTCCAAGCCGCTCACCTCCTTCTTCATCCAGGACATCCTGCGGGACGGCGCAGAGCGGCGGGGCGGCCACCTTGGCCGCCTGCCGTCCCCGCGCCAGGCCGTCCCGCGGTGGGACCCTGAGCTCGAGCTCAGAGGAGGACGAGCCCGCGCCGGGGAGGCGGAGACTCCGGCGGAGGCTCAGCCAGGTAAGGAAGGCGGCAGGACCCAGGCTCACCTCCCAGAGCAGGGGTGTAAGGTGAGCAGAAGGGACCCCTGAGTCCCCCAGTCACGGTAAGCCTGAGCCCCAGCGCTGGGCGGCACATACTGTGACACCATTGATCCGCCTGGCGTGTACCCTCGCAGTAGTAACATTAGTATGATTAACCAAGGTTTGACCGTCCGCGGGGCTCCTTTGCCTTCACCATCCCCTGATCTACAAATGGGTGCCCGGGTGTGTTCCCTGCAGACTGCAGCAGACGCGGCGCGCTGGGCATGCTTAGCGCAACTAAGCCTCTTTCCCACCGCTTTCTTGCGGCAGCCGAATGCCTCCTTTAAAAAGAGGAGGATTAAAGCCGGGAGAATGAGCTTGCCATTCGCCTGCCGCCTCTGTCGCGCAAGCCCTCTCTTGCCCACCCGGATGCTCACAGGATGCCTTTCGGTCTCCTTTCTGAGGGTGTTACCCTTCGCCTGCTTCCTCCTGCCTCCGGGTCTGCAGAATACACAGACCCAGAATCCCCGTTTCATTGCACCCTATCATATGGCAAAAAGCCCGGCCACTCTGAACCCGGTGATTTAGGGTTCATGATTTAAAAACAAATAGGTAATACACCAGTGTATGCACTCCGTGCTGGGGAGAGCGTCTTACGAGAGAGAGACAGAGAGAGAGAGAGAGAGAGAGAGAGAGAGAGAGAGAGAGAGAGAGAGAGATTCACGCCAACGGGACTGTTGCGCTCCCACGTAACCCTTCATGCCGCCTGCCTTTCCCGCTGTCTTTTCCAGACAGGCGCTTGGAGACGTATCTGTTGGACTGTGACGCCTCTCCCGGGACCCTACCAAGCCTTCCCCAGACCCCCAAGCAGCCTCAGAAGCGCTCCCGCGCCGCCTTCTCCCACACTCAGGTCATCGAGCTAGAGAGGAAGTTCAGCCACCAGAAGTACCTGTCCGCCCCGGAAAGGGCCCACCTCGCCAGAAACCTCAAGCTCACCGAGACCCAAGTGAAAATATGGTTCCAGAACAGACGCTATAAGACTAAGAGAAAGCAGCTCTCCTCGGACCTGGGGGATCTGGAGAAGCGCGCCTCCCTGCCAGTCCTGAAGGACGACAGCCTCTCCAGGGCCTCTTTGGTCTCCGTATACAACAGCTACACCTACTACCCGCATCTTTACTGTCTGGGTAGCTGGGGTCCCGCTCTTTGGTAATGGCAGCTGTCAACCTTGTATGGTGGAAATTGCCTTCCCCAGGGAGGAGGGACAGAGGCTGGATGTGCTGAAGAGAGACAGGTGTACAGATCCAAGCTGTTGGGTTTCCAAGGAGCTCTTCACTGCTGAGCCAAAGAGAGACCTAGGGCCGTGACTATTGTAATATCTGAACAGTTCCCCCAGTGCACCCTGAAGACCATTCGTTGTTGCTTTCAGTACCTGTTGGAAGGGAAGCGTGAGAGAGTCAGTGCTCTTTCCAGCACTAGGCACACACAACTTCCGATGAGCTCTCTGCCCTGCTCCAGGGATTGTCTCTGCAACACCAGCCTCTTTGGGTAACTGAGTGTGGACTTGGAAAAAGCCAACCTAAGGGGAAAAAGATGTTGCCTGTGGAATGAAGCTGAAATTCAAAGCCCTTTTGTTGGCCTTGGAATATAGCCAAGGCCTTTCTGTGTCCCATAAAAATGAGGGTACATGAGTATTTCAAAGAACCATTCCCAGCAGGTTGGCATTCGATGGGGGGGGGGTCACTGAAAATATCGGCTGCTTATTTCTTTTCCAAAAGTGCTCTACTTTACATATTTACAGGGTGGCCTCCAAAGAACAAGATGCACTCACTGTGGCATTTAAGACAAGCTGTATAAACAGGACTGGACTGTGAGGGGTAGGGCCATGCTGGAAGACTCTGCCTGTCCAAGACAGAAGCCCTGGGGGAGCGGCACACTCCGAGCTCCTTGCTAGGACTGTTGTCTCGATATTAGCAAAACGTGGACGGACACCTCTGCTAACCTTTTCTGCCCTGGCTGGAGAATTTAGAATCAGAGGTTCCTGCATTATTGAGGCTAGAATTTGTACTACATTATGAAAGAGGTAGCATATGGCAGGGGAGGGGAGAGGGGAGGGTAAGTTTCTTCCTTTCTTTTATTTTTTTGTTGCTTTTCTACAGCGCTCAGTAGGGCTCCCTTTCAGTCCAGGCTTATAGCTTAGCTCCATCTAACTCTCTCCTTTCTCCTAAGATCTTATCTTTTTCTCTTTCCTCCTAACCCCACCTGGTATTGCACTAGTTTTGGGTTTTGTTTTTTTTTAAAGTAGGGGGCACATTCCAAATTAGCCAAAGGACGTAGTTTGTTTGTTTTTTTTTAAACTAGCAACTCTTTGATTCTTTCCCTTAAGAATGGACAGTGTTGTAACAATTCCAAATCCTCTTTAATGACCGACAGCTCCTGATCACAGCTGCTCTGTTGCTACAACTCCAAGTCCATCAAGTCTTGGGGGTCCCTGCAGTTGGAGGAGGTAAGGGGGTCTCAGGGCTTTGACATAGCACCGGGGAATGGTGGCGTCCCTGGCAGGGCACAGAAGGAAAAGCAGCCAGGGTAGAGGCATCCACGCTGCTAAGAGAGCCAAGTGACTCATTCACTCTGCAGGAGGAGACTGAGAGAAAGGAAGGTGCTCATAAGGCACACCAAGGCGACTTGTGTCACCAGAAAGACTAGCCTCAGTGTGACTTCCGAGATGGTGGGCAACCAGCAAAGAGCTTCACCCCGCCCCGTCTACCTTGTTATCTCAGGAGAACTATGTACCACAGACATCAGGGGTGAGAAAGCGTGACTGTCCTTGGACAGTCTTTTGATTCCAGTACTTCACTGTGGGCAGTGAGAAACCTTCTGATTTCTTCCTGTGAAAAGGGTTGATTCACTGCTGGGGGCCGCCATGAGCTGATAGACTATGGCCCGCTTCTGCCCCTGTTTCTATGGTGTGAGTTCCCCACTGAGCTGTTGCCCAGGGCCATACGTGGTGGCCTCCACCACAGTGTGAAATGGCCCAAAAGCCAGAGGAGCCCAGGTAGCTTTCTCCTTTTGATTGGGCTTCAAGATAAGGACATAGTGCTCACTCCCTACCCAGTACTCTTTTCTCTCCCACACCCCTGAATTGAATTCTTTCAACCTGTGACCCTCCAGGGATTATATATTTTCTGTAATAAATAGATTCTGTTGCAAAGAAAGTTTTGTTGAGGCCCGGCAGGATGGCTCAGTGGTCTAAAGCCCCTGCTTGGGAAAGCTTGGGCGGCTTAAGGGACCGCGGTTCGATCCCCGGCACCACATGCTGCGCCAGCCCTGCCCTCAGGGCGGGCTGAGCTGGCCATAAAATGAGTGAATAAACAAACAAAGGTTCTGAAACAAGAAAACAATAAATAAATAAAAATTAAAAATTCTTTGGGCTGGGGAGATAGCTCCGCGGCACAAGTGCCTGCATGGCAAGTGCAAGGTCGTGAGTTCAAACCCCAGTCCTGCAAAAAAAAAAAAAAAAAAAAAAAGTTTTGTTGAAAGTGATTTAGTCTTTGCCCACCCCTCCAACCAGAAGCAGGTCATTCACCCGCCTCTGACCTGGTAGAAAAATATTGAGAGAATTAATCTACTGACCCTCGGCAGGTGATCAGGACAGTGCTCCAGGCCATGCTACCTGGAGTCTGTTTTGATCCTGTGCCTGCTTTGATCTGTAACCTAAAAGTTTGTGACTTGAAATTTACTAAAGGGTCCCAATCGAACTTTATTTTTTCTGTATACTTTTTGCAGCATATGAGCATTTTCATAATAAAGTCTCTGTGTTTCATAGAAATATCTGTGTGTGATTTTCAGACTGAAAGATTACCTGCTATTTAGCATCATATGTCTGGTGAGTGCCCTTCTGTTTACCTCACCAGCCTGACAAACCTATGCTCACCAAAACATCAAAAGCAGCAGCTTAGCTGGTCACTGGTGCACAAAGCCCATCAGATACTTACCTATACTCCTAGAAGATCACAAGGGGAACATAGAGACCACAACTTTTCAGTTAAAAGTCTCCTCTCAGGATCTACCAGCACCTCATGCCACACTTTTCCTGAACCTCTCACTACTGTGTCTCCCTAAAAACTGTTACCTGCACCCAGACTCCATAGACCTCCTGCAAGTGACACTTTTGAATTGAATCACAAGCCTTAAAAATAAGATTTATTATTTTGTTGATGCCTATACAGGCCACATCCTTCATCCGCCTGTACTTAAGCCTTTGTTAAATCCCACATGCAGTGTCTCGTGTACCTGAGTACCTGGAAGAATTGATGATTTTCTCTCCCGCCTCCCCCCATAAAGGAAATAGAAGATTAAAGAATGAGGTGCTTACTTTAGGTAAAACATATCATAATTTCAAAGTGTGCCCTAATCCCTTAAGTACATTGTACACACAGGTGGGGCTGCTCCAAGCATGCCCACATCATGAACTTTAAGTCTTTGCAGAAGTCCCTAGCCACCTCCCCTCCCTGGAAGACCAGGAGCTCTCCAGTTACAAAGGCTCTTGCAATAAATTAACAGATGTGGATTTTGGGGGGTAGAGAGGAGAAGAACCTTTTAAAAGTAATCCACAAAATCAAACAAAAGTCTTTCTTAGACAGTCCCCTCTGTCTCCTCTTTCTTGCCCCTTTTGCAGCTCTCCCTGACATCTTGCTGATCTCACATCTGTCCTCCCCAGGACTCTCCTAAACTGCCAGAAAGAAAGAAAGAAAGAGGGAGAGAGACAGAGAGAAAGAAAGAGAGAGAGACAGAAAGAAAGAGAGAGAGAAAAAGAAAGAAAGAGATGGAGAGAGACAGAAAGAGAGAGAAAGAAAGAAAGAAAAAGAAAAGAAAGAGGGAGAGAGAAAGAAAAAAGAAAGAGAAAGAAAGAAAAAGAGAGAGATAGAAAGAAAGAGAGAAAGAAAGAAAGAAAGAAAGAAAGAAAGAAAGAAAGAAAGCAAGCCAGAGACTCACTCTGAAGGAAAAGTTTCCCTCCTAACCACACAGCAAATTATTTTTCTTTAGATATGTTAGCATTCTGCATCTCTGAGCTGATCTCAGAGGGAACAGTGTGGCCATGGGGATGAAGTCACTTAGCTTGGGTGTCCCAGACAGAGACCCTGTGACAGAAAGTCACTCACAGAAGCTTTCAGCAGACACACCTAGGAGGAGGTGAGGCAGGCGCTGTTGTGGAGAGACCAACACAGGCCCGCAGCAGGACTCAGAGAGCTTGAGAGTGATGGGTCCCGCGTGGAAGGCAGTGGGATGAGCGTCTCATGGGCATCAGCCGCCTCCTGAAGCCTGGGTGGCCTAGGCAACACATTTTTGTGGGAAGAGCAGTGGCCATTGACCATCAAGGGACACAGTGACACATGAGTGTCCCTACCTGCTTCTATGGAGGGGTGCGAGCACCCTTCAGAGACACTCTGGAGCACCATGAAATTTACTATGAGACACAGATCTGATCACCTCGCTGGTCAGTCTCAGGGCCATGGTCACCATTTTTGCCTTGAGGAAACCTGAGTCTAAAGGAGCAGTACACACTTAGAGCTCAAGCTCCACACTCAGACGTCCAGACTCTGCCCCGCCCTTGGCCAACATGAACATGTCACCCAAGCATGTGCTCCAAAGCAGAGAGTTATTTACTGCTCAAGAAAAAGGGCAGGAATGAGAGTCCTGGGACATGAGGGCTCCTAGTTTAGCCATAGACTTCGCTTCCCAGAAAACTTTCCCAGACAGAGCAACCCATGGAAAGCTGGATTGACAGTCTTCAAGGAAAATGAGAAGAATCCCATTTCCAGGGGGCACCCTGCCCTCTCTTCTGTAAAATCCCCAGGTGTGGCTTTAACTTCTTTCCTGAGCTTGTGCCGAGTCCTTTCCCAGGCTTGCATGAGGGATTTAGGAAAGAGATTTAGGGCAGACTCTCTGTGTGTCATCTTCTACCTGGGAAGTCTCCATATCTTTCCAGTTTATTTAAGAGCAGAGGCCTTATTGGGAGCTGATGGAAACAAAGGGTGATAAAGAGATAAGTCCCAGTTTATCACAGGAATGACAGTCAGATATTGGCTATGATTTGAGTATGGTTTGTCCCCAAAAGCCTCAGGTGCTGGAAGCTTGGGCCCCATAGCATGGTGCTGAGGTGATCAAATAGTTAAGAGGTAGAATCTGATGGAAGGCAGTGGAGTCAGTCGGGGTTTGACCCTCAGGAATGCTTGTTCACGGGCAGATCCAGTCTCACCAGAGATTGCATAGGCTCCCTTGAGAATGGGCTGTTAAAAAAAAAAAAGGTGAGCCCACCCCCTCCCTAGTCTCTTGCTTTCTGTCTTTCTATGTGATGTCTCACAGCACTCCTACCACCTGATGCCATCTGCCATGTGCCCCTTACCAGAAGCCAAGGCTGGCACCATACACTTTGGCTCTCAAACTATGAACCAAGATAAACCTCTTTCCTTTATAAAGCATCTAGTATTGATCATTTTGTTATAGCAATACCAAAAAGGCTAAAAGAACACTTATGGACATATTTGTTAAAAGCCTAGAAAGGCATGAGGGTACTTGGGAAAAGAACGCTGATTTTGCTTTCATGAAGGTAGAGTCCAGGCAGGCCAGCGGTGTTTAGTCTCCGATCCCAGTAAGGCATATATTCTCTGCATATTTGCAGAATGTCCCTTAGCCTAGAACACGTCAGCATCTCTAGGAAACCTTTAGAAAAATAGATGAAAGCCCCAGCCCACCCAATGCCCACTACACCCTCATCTCTGAGCAGGACTCAGGCATCAGGATTGCCTTCCTGCTGAAGCCCGCAGCCACAGCTCAACTGCTGAGCCTCTTCCCAACAGGTTTGCCTCTGGATGCCAGAACAAGAAGGAGGTACCAGAAAGCCCCAGCCTAGAAAAGAGGCGAGGAGTGTGTCCCCCGCTTTTTCACCTTGTGCTTTCTTTTCATAGAAAGCAAATATTTTTGTGTCTTTTCTTATTTTCTTCCCAAGCATCTCTCATTTGTGATTTCTGATACCATCGAAAGGTTTCTGAGGCCTGGCGGGATGGCTCAGTGGTCTAAAGCGCCTGCTTGGGAAAGCTTGGGCATCTTCAGGGACCACGGTTCAATCCCCGGCACCACATGCTGCGCCAGCCCTGCCCTCAGGGCAGGCTGAGCCAGCCATAAAAATGAGTGAATTAAACAAAGGTTCTGAAACAAGAAAAATAAATAAATAAATAAATAATTTTTAAAAAAGAAAGGTTTCTGTAATTGGGAAAGCCCAGCTCCTTCTGGAAAACCCCTCACTCAAAGCTGAGGAGACCCAGCTCATTGTGAGCACTTTGCCAACCCAGCAATCTGAATGCGTTTATTATCCATCTCCACCCCAGATCCACCCAGACTAACAGCCTAGTCTTTGCCCCGTGCAGAAGAAAGCCCACAGTTGAGCTGCTCAGGTGTTTTCACCTGCCGGCAGCCACAGGCCCTGTTTGTACATTGCAAGGAACCACAGAAGGTGCCATTGCAGGGCTGTCAATTAGGTCACGCTTCCTTGACAACTCATCGCCCAGGATTAAATGGTGTCTTACCACTGACATAACATTTACACTTCCTTCTGCCAAAATGCTAATGTTAAACTTTCTTTTCAAAACCGTGTGTGTGCAGAGATGGATCAGGGTGGGGGCCATTCAAGGAGGGGAGAGATCTGCCTTGTGGCAACGTGGTTTTGGACAAAACTCTGCATTGAGCCGATGCAGCCTTGGCATGAGAATTCCAGCGCAAAGCCAGAAAAGTTTCAACTCGAGCTTAGCACATCTAACAATGAGAGGGTTGGAAACATTCTGTAATTTAGTTCTTTAGGAAAGAACTAGGTTCATTGTGCGAACTCAGGGGTGGAGGAGGGATGGCATCTCTCTCATGGAAAACTCTGGAATCTCTCCCTCACTACATGGGTGCTTGTTTACACTTATATTCTTGGTGATATGGTTTTGTTTTGTTTTTTTTTTTCCATTTAAGGGGAATCCAAGGGAGCAAAGTCTCCTCAGAGGCAGGTTCTCCTGGCTTGCAAAGGCTTAGATGGTGAGTGAACGTGGCAGTAGGTTCTGCATACCACAGTAAGTAAACATACACACATTTGGCTTTAACACAGCTCTGGACGTATGGTCTACATCTCCTTCCTATGGGAGATGGAGAGATCTGCTCAGCAGACTTTTTTAAAAAAATGTATTTGGTTGTCACAAGGTCTCACTATGCAGCTCAAACTCATAGTGACCCTCCTGTTTTCAGCCTCCCCAGCGCTGGGGTTACAGGCACACACTACTATGCCACTGGGGGCAGAACTGGCATGGCATGGGGTGCCAGGGATCGAACCCCAGTCCCTGTGCTTGCTTAAGTTTGCCTAAGCAGGAGCTTTGGTCCGTTGAGCTATCTCACCGGCCCCTCACAGACCTTTGAATTGAACTAGAGAAGCCAGAGACTCCCAAAGGCTGCAGATTTTTCTTGTGTTTCCCTCCGGGTCAAATGCACAAACCAGCAGGGGACACTGAGAGTAGGACCTTGGGTAGAGTCACTCCTCAGTGTGTCTTCCATGAGGGAAACTTCTCTGGGTTTTTGATGGTCTTTGTCTGTAAAGTGGAAAGGCAAGAGCCTCTGCAAATGGGCACATCACATTAAGAAATTCTGGTACTGCCAGAGAGTTAAAAAAGAGGAATATTCTGGTGGGACAAGCCCTGCAAATACAGAAAAGCAAGGGAAGAGTGGAAGGGCTGATAGCATGGCCACAGGAGACACAATCAATGCAGCAGGAACAGAGAGGACGCCAGCCTCCTCACCACAAAACCCTTACTCTAGAAATGCCCTTCAGCACTTGGTCTTGTCTGAGTGTCAAGCGTTGCTGCCCTTGTTCCTTTTGGGCCAGCTGAGCTACGCAAAAAGGACGTGACAGGGAGGGAGGAAGTCAGCGAACGGTGCCGGCTCTGGCCATCTGTGAGCTCCCAACTTCCCTCCGTGGCTTCCAGTTGACCCCTGAGAACAGAAATGGCTCCATTTCCTGGAGATTAGGTTTTATTATAGAGACAGACCGGGGACATGTCAACTTTGTCTTCAGGAAGTAGAAAAAGCTGGACCAGGATCTAAAGAAAGGTGTTCTCATTACTCCTCAAGTAGGTTTTATAGGATCCTGTCCAGGCACACATCCCAGAGCTACAGGATGGGCTGCACACAGGAGGGCCATCTGCTTCACCCTTGGGAGCAAGTGAGAGAGGACAGGGCCCAGGCTGTACCAGGAGCCCACAGGGAAGAACACACAAGACATAGTCAACCACAACTCCCTTAAAAAAAAAACCCAGCTAATTTGATTTTGAGTAGCAACCAAAAGTGAACGATGTCCCAGCAAACAGAAGTAAGGGTCCCCTCCCTTATTCCACAATAATCACAGAAATTTGGCACTGAGCAAATATACTTGCTGAATAAGTGAATGAATGGAGGGAGGGAGGGAGGGAGGGAGGGAAGGAGGGATGGATGGATGGATGGATGGATGGATGGATGGATGGATAGAGCCAGAGAGCATCTGGACTTCTAGGTTCTGCTTTAAATACATTTTGAGAGAAACTCTAGAAGCTTCAGGAGAGTATAATTGAGAGGAAAAGTAGGAAAGTGTCACATGAAAAGAGCTTAAGAAAGTAGGAAGGTTTCACTGAGAAAGTAGAAGTCAGGGCCTGGGAAGAAGGAATAGATTTTTGTATGTGTTGTTCTATGGGGATCTTCAAGGTGACATAAGGGTCACACCAGTAATGTCTGAAAAAAAAAATCACTGGATGAGTATGGATTCTCTGTACATGGGAAGACCTTGACTTCTAATAATTAACTGGCAGTGGGAAGGTGGATATGTGCATGGTGCTCCCCCAAGATCCTCGCCGGCCATCTGACTCTTCTAGAGACAAGTACCAGGCTGTCGTCCAGCTAATACCTACCACCTGTGAGGCAAGGCAAATCACCCCAGCTCCTCTGAATTTTAGCTGTTCCTCCAAATTTCAGCTACTTCTCTATTAAATAGAGAAAGCTATCCTTTTGGTAGTAAATTGTATCAAACTAGCTCTACAGTTTCCATCTCTGAGGCAGAAGGGAGGTAAGCCACTACAGGCGGGCCAATGGGGACTGACTGACTGACTGATCAATGGTTGCTCACTGACATCTGGAAATGCCTTCACTGGACATTCTTTCTAGGATCTTAAAAATTTATCTCCAGTTAAAATATGAATAGTCCTGGGATAATAATGAATTAAACGTAATGAATCACTTATCCCCTTATGAAAAATTTTATTAATTTCAATAGACATAGCATATGATACAGAAAATGGATCCGAAAAAAATAAAAGAAGAAAGCACAGATTTCCTCAAATTCTTTGAGGAATAATTTTCTATTTTTAACTTTTATTTAAGTTTAGCTATGCTTTTTTTCTGATGCCTTATAGATCCGTTTTACATTCTAGAACTATTTATCTTCTGGAAATTTCTGGACTTTACATCTCAGGTCATGCATATTAATGCCTGGAACATGAATTTCCAGAGGCATCCATGCTGTAGCAGTGAAAGGGCAGACAGGATAATGATGTCCTTATTTTGTGCCGTTTCATGAACACAGGGGGAAACAACAACAAAAAATTTTCCATACCTAATTTTTATCCAAAATGCCACAATTCTAAGCCCTTCACCTAAATCAAGAGCTGGGTAGGCTTCTCTAAACATGACATGGTATAATGAAGAAAGAAAGGAGTCTACCTTTAGGAGCAATCTCAAATCCTGACTGTACCTTCATATTAACTGTGTAACTTACACGAGTTATCTGACCTTATTGAAACTCAGATTCTCCATCTTCAAATGAAGGTAAGGGTACCTTCTCCACAGAGCTGTTCTAAGGATCAAATGAGATACATCCATCATACAGTAAGTCATGCATTGCTGGCTAACTTTATTTTTCTTTTCTGAGAAAATGTCTAAGTTTCATCTGATATATACATAAATTTTGCATGCTACAAATACATGAAAGTCACTCAGTATATTGTATGTATGTTTTATCAAGTAGCTCCATTATAACTGGTGTTTGCACTGACATTTTTTAAGTAACCAATTCACATGCCACAGAGTTAATATACCATAATATATAACTCCCATATTATTGGATGTGGAAGTTGTAGATAGATAGATGGGTTGATATATTAAAAATACACTCAGGGAGAAATGAATAAAGCACAGACAAACTTACCACAAAGAAAACTGAAGATAAGTCTCAAAGATACAGTAATTTGGACTGGGCTGAGGTCTTCCTCCAAGGGACCCCTCGTGCAGACTTTCCCATAGGAGAAAGACTATGTGCTCTGAATTTAAATCATTCAGAGAGCAGGACCAGAGGACAGGGCTACTTGCTTCCACACTCAAAGCTGGATTACACAAATACAAAGAAAATAAATCAACAAAAATAGCTGAGAGGCATTTCCAAACATATCCAGCTGCAAAAATTTATGGCTATTAGCTCCTGGAAAAATGGCATTTCAGATAAGACTACTATTTGTACAGAAAACAAAAATGAAACCTATATTGACTGATTCTCAGTTAATTCTCTCAGTCTTGGAAGAGGCATAAAGTAGGAAAAAAATACCCCCACCCTCCCTCAGTGAATTTAGAGCAGAGAGGGGGATTCAGAAAAACCTGAATTCTGATATTTTAGGGCCAGTTGTTTTTTTCCATCTTTCTTTCTTAAAAGAGGGGTAAATGCTCAAAGATATAAGTTAGAGACTTTTTGAGTTGGAGACTTTTTTGAGTTAGAGACATTTCTATGGCTATGTCAGATCTTTGAGTACTGCACAAGAGAGGGGTAACCCACGGAGAAATTCTCTAAGAAGGGTAGTAAGGCTTTCTCTATTAATTGTTCCCAGACCCAACATAGGTTGGGTTAAATTTGTCTAACCCAGCCAAAACATTTGTTTCACACAACTGGTAAATAGGATCAAAAGAAATGACAATGTTAGGGCAACTAGATAACTCCGAAGGCGCCCATACTGTACTATTAAGGTGCAGATGCTGGCTTAGCTGCAGTATCCTGACTCCCTGAGAGCAGGATAAGCTTAACTCAAACTGCCACTTATGTCCCATGTGATCTGACAACTTGGCTTGAGTAAGAAATATCTTGCAGCTCAGGAAAGCTCTAGGCATCTGTGGATGAGTGACATGTGAACCACAAGAGAGGAGGGGGGCCCCACCAGGATGCAGGCACATCAACCAGCAGGCTTGAAGCCTACCTGAGATAAAAACGGAATGAAAGAATAGGTGGACTCCCCGGTGTTGCAAAGGACCTCTGGGCTTCTCCATTGCCTTTGCGCACTGGTCTTCAGTCCTGTCAAGTTACCAGTCCAGACTCTTCAGCTTTCTCACACAGCCTCACACGAGTCACGCCATGAGCTTCCAGGCCCCGACCTTGGATGGCCACTGAACGCTTCAGCTCGCTATCATGTAGATGACCAGTTTGTACTGTTCTGCCTCTGATTCCACAGATGGCCAGTGAGACTCTTCCCCTTTTGATCCTGTAAGCCTTTCTGCTATAGTCCTTCGATAAACACACACACACACACACACACACGCACACACACACACACACACACACGCGCACGCACACACACACACACGCACACACACACACACTTGATTCTCTTCCCCTAGTGAGTCCTAACATACCTCAACAACTCCAAACCCTCAGCAAGATGATCACGAGTTCCCTGTAGCTTCCTTTCAATCTCAGTGCAGAAGTGAAACCCTTCATTTCTTAAAGCAACACAAAACTTCCACGTGAAGAATTCCAAGTGTGGTAGACTTACTACAAATGGGCTGAGGTGGGGAAGGATGGCAGCGTGTGTGACGTCACAGAAAATGAATGCTTTCAAACAGAACATCTGCTAGCCCTAATCTTTTACTGGCTGGAATTTTTTCTGATTGCTTCATGTCACATGGCCCTCAGCTTCTGTTCAACTTCCAATTCCCTCAACCTCTTTTTCTTTCCCCCTGCTTTGTTATCCTTTCCCTTGAGAACCTGGAGAGTTTTCTCCTTCATGCACGCAGGGCTACGTTGCCCCAGGCTTTGTTACCTTGGCTCAACCCTCCAGATGTTTTACCTTCTTTCCTAAGCAGTAAAATGCTGTTCCAAATGATGCCATCTTCCCCCAGAAGAATTCTAAAAGTCTAATGTCTAATAATAATAATAATAATAATAATAATAATAATAATAATAATAATAATTTCTTTTCATTACATAGGACAGCCACAGTGTAAGAAAACTTTCAGGTAGAAAAGATAACTTGAAAAGAAAAACCTTTAAATATGTGATGCAACAATTATTGTTAATTTTCTATTCTTATTTTGCTAATATATGACACATGTATTGTATTATATTAAAAAAAGAAAAAACTTTTCATAGTCTGACAATGACCTTAGCTGTCTCCAGAGGTAGATAAATAGTAAAAGGTTAGTTTAAGGTTTATGCTTAGCGTTAGGCTTTGAGCCACACCTAGATGAATCAAAGTAATTAAAAACATAATATGAAAACAGAAGACTCAGAATAACATCATATATATATATATATATATATATATATATATAGTGCAGAAAATTAATATGCACCTAATAAGAGATGGTCAATATATAGGAAACAAAACCTCCCTCTCCACCTCCCCGTATGCCACTGTCCAATCCAAATTCAGCCACCACTGGCTGATGGCTGGGGTGTGACAGGCAGCCAACATGCTCTTTGGTTTAGTTTGAAACAAGTATTTTAATTAAAATGTTACACACAGAGAGGCCAAGTAACTCGCTTGAATTCAGCCACCAAAAGAATGGGAACAAATGTGAATGGCCATCACGTGAAAAAAACTGGCCGGGATGGGGAGATAGCTCTGTGGCACAAGTGCCTGCCTGGCGAGTGCAAGGTGGTGAGTTCAAACCCCAGCTCCGCAAAAAAAAAAAAAAAAAAAAAAAAAAAAAAAAAAAAAAAAAAAAAAAAAAAAAAAAAAAAAAAAAAAAAAAAAAAAAAAAAAAAAAAAAAAAAAAAAAAAAAAAAAAAAAAAAAAAAAAAAAAAATGGCCGGGTGTCTCCATGGTACCATTCTACTCCTTGGCGCATCCTACACATGGCCTGCATTTCCAGCGCTAGAACACACACGTGTGACATGTTTCTGATTATTATGGCTATTGTTAAATGCTAAGTGGTGAGGTAAATCCCTTTAACATGGAAAAATCCGTGTTTCGAAGTACAGAATAGCCTCCACTAATCCTAATGCTTACATATAAAAGAAATTAACTCATCTCCCGGACTGTAGGTAGAATAGGACTTTGGGTTCTGCTCCTTCTCTAAATGCAGAACAGGAGGCCACTGCTTATGTCTCATTATAGCCACGCGAGAGGAAGGACAGAGGTGGGCGTGAAACAAGGTGGAAGGCAGAGCTGCCAATACGAATCCATAGGACTTGATTATTCATTGGATGTGAGCAACAAGTCTGAGCTCCCAGCCTCAAAAGTGGCAACAGGATTTCTCCCAAGTCAGAAGCCAGAGATCTAGGAGTGCGCGTGGAGGTGGCATGGCATGCTCTAGCTGTCAGTGGGAAGGGGGAGGAGCAGCGTGACCTGCACTAGCATCTCCAAGTCTGTGTTCCCAGTGTTGTACTTAACGCTGTACGACAACCACTTGAAGTCACTTGAAGAACCCCAGTGGACAGCAGCATACCCTAACACCATTGTCACTCATTTTTATAGACAGAGAAACTACATGTGAGTTTTAACAATTTCCCCAAAGTGTTCAGCTTTAAGTAATGGCACAGCCCAGGTTGGAAGCCACTCTCTTTGACCCCAATTTCACACTCTCCAGTGGGACATCCTGCACCACAGATTAGCTGGAGGCCTGGTGACCACTAGGGACACCAGGAGGCCAGCCAGGTATCTGTCTTCAGGTAGAGCTCGGTGAGAGGCTGCCAAGCCAGAGAAGATGGGGAGGTTGGAACGATCGAGCCCTTCAGCACCTGGCAGGCACCTACCTGTCCCCAGCCCCGTGCCAGCAAGGTCACCTGGCTAAGAGCACATGCCAGCCAGAGGGTTGAGCCTGCTGTATCAAGCTCATCACATCCCCTTCTGTTTATCTTCTCTCATCTCCACATCCTGAACAAACTCACTCCCCTTCCCACCCAGCCCAGTGCACTTTAGAAACACTCACCTCCGTCTGCCAGATCCCAGATTGGCTCTGCTGGAGAAAGGAGATCAGAACAAGGCAACACAGTACAACCAGCAGTCCGCAAGACCCAGCCACGCCCACCCAATGGAAGTGGGAGCTGCCTTTCCTCAGGTCTCTACTGGGGCTTTCCTCTCCTCCCACACTGCCCAAGTGCTCCTGTGCTCCTGTGTATTTAGGGACAGTGGGTGTCAAGTGTGTATGCCCACTTCTTCCTTTATAATCCCTTAAATAAAACAGCCCTTTGGGAAAGGATGTGATTAACTCAATTACTTTAATATTTAAATGGTTGATAGTGGCTTTACATAATCACTAGGTAATACACTCAACACAAATTCTGACTTAGGCCAAGGGAATAAAGCAAGCCCTGCCTACCAACATGTACAAGCTGAGGCAAAGAAGACCACTACGTGAAAGGAAATCAGGGACTTTTAAGTTAGGGAGTCTTTTTTTAAAAATTATTTTATTTTATTTTATTTTTCTTGTTTCAGAACTTTTGTTTGTTTATTTATTTATTTTGATGGCCGGCTTAGCCTACCCTGAGGGCAGGGCTGGCACAACATGTGGTGCTGGGGATTGAACTGCAGTCCCTGCAGCCGCCCAAGCTTTCCTAAGCAGGTGCTTTAGACCACTGAATCATCCTGCTGGGCCCCAAGTTAGGGAGTCTTTGAATACCCAGTTTCAATTTATCCAGACCAATTTCAAGTCTTCCTTGAGGAAAAGTGACACACAGAAATGTCGTCATCCGTCATACTGTGTCAACATAAAATTGATCCTCTCAATTTATGATGACTGAAAAATACAGAACAGAGGGTTAATTCTATAGAAACAGTGTTTTGAGATTGTTCTGGCAGAAAATATGGTTCCTGACTTCAACTAACTTACCACCTCCTTCAGAAGATAACACTGAAGCATGGTTTGTGTTAATACCGATTAGATAAATGTTTATGTCCATAACTTGTATTCTGAGTAACTACTTTAAAGATAACAATGTGCAATGTTATTCTCCTGTTATTGGATTAGGAAATATTGTTCTACTTCTCTCCCATGAAATAAACAAAAATAAAATTTAATTAATGATATAATTGAGTATTAAAAGTAGTTGAAGAGAACTTTGTTAAATTTATATTCTGAAAATAAACCCAAAGACGGGCTGGCCAGATAGCTCAGCAGACTAACAAAGCACCGGCTTAGTCAGAGCTCAGCAGCTGGGGTTTGATCCCTAGCAAGCCTTGCGGGCTCTATCCCCGGGGGCACACTGAGACATCATGGAGACTGGGCGTAGTGGTGCGTGCCTGTAATCCCAGCACTTGGGAGGCTGAAAACAGGAGGATCACTGTGAGTCCAATCAGTGTAGTGAGACCCTGAAATAAATAAATAAATAAATAAATAAATAAATAACCCAAACACAGCACAAGGAGATAAAAGGATGGGAAATACAAAAGAGAGGTCAGACGGGGTCACATGGAGTGCACAGCATAAAGATCTGACCTGTGTGGAAGCAGAGGTTCAGGAGACAAGGTCAGCTACCTTAGGAAAAAGAGAGTACCTCAAGAAATAAAGTCTGAGGATTTTTCAGAAATTATAATAATAAAAAAAAAGAACCTAGGTTAAAGGATCCAGATAGAAAAAAAAAAATTAAAAAAGAAAAACAGAAAAAAGAGAAAGAAGTTCACAATCAGTTGCAATATGGAAAAACTTCAGAATGCCAAGGACAGAAGGTCATAACACCTGCCAGAGTTGGGTTTCTAGTGAAGGCAATCTCTTCCCATGTTAGAGACAGTCGCCTTCTCTCTCTTTCCCCACAGGGCAGAGAGCAGGAGAGGAGGGAGAAGCAGAGGGGGTGGACATTCTGGTGCCTCACCAGGGCACTAACACAATAAGTCAGGGCCCCATGCTCCTGAACTCATCTGAACTTCATATGGCCTTTTAGATCCTGCGTCTACATTGAGTCACTTTGGGTATTTAGGTCTTTTCAGCGTAAGTACATGTTTCCATTGGTAGCAAGAGAGCAGTGAGGAGATAGCTCCCCTCAGACCTTCCAAGCAGCAGCGGGGTGGGCACACAGCGAGCGGCAGAGTGCTTCCCTCGCTCCCGCATCCCACCGCCACCAAAAGGTGTGAGTACAACTAAGTAAACAGTGAGGAAAAAAAAAAAAAAAAAAAAAAAAAAAAAAAAAAAAAAAAAAA